>VZTE01000834.1:555888-573298 GCA_013397775.1 Eulacestoma nigropectus | reverse complement strand
GTAGATAGATAGTGTCACGGATGATGGGAAGGGAAGGAAGGAAGGAAGGAAGGAAGGAAGGAAGGAAGGAAGGAAGGAAGGAAGGAATCACGACAAGCAAAATGTGATCTAAAGACAGGTGACAGTAAAGTTATATATTTAGCAGAAAAGTGAAAAGCCCAACTGCACACAGTGAGTATAAGAAATCTATGGTGCTTGACCTCTGTCCATGCAAATTTGATCTCATAGGCCTTGAAAATGAATTATAAAGATTGTTGGTACAATGTTTTACATGCATACGTAATTCTTTTTTTTATTACAATCCTGTGTCACATTTGTCATCTCAGGCATCTCTGTTTATATATGGCTCAAAAGTTCCCTGAGGTCAATGGGAGTCTTTAAACAGATAAAATCAGAAGAGGATAACTGCACCAGAATACATACACATAGATTACAGGAGCTTGTGACTTAAATATCAAATGCACTGTAAATATGAGTAGTCAATTCTGTGTAAGACATCGTTTATAAATATATTTGGTAAGAGTGCCATCCATTCAGAAAGTCACATTTTCTCTGGATTTACACCCATGGTTCAATCATTTCAATTAGAGTATCTAAAAACTTCCTAATCTACTGATGTAAACTGTGAGGATGGGTTGTTACTTTAAATTTAGGAACTAATCATGCTGCTGTGTGTCTACACATGAGAGATGAAGATCAAATCCTAGGTGTGTAATACCACTAACAACAGATGGCTTAGGAGCCTGAAACCAGTCTGACTGCAATGATCCCTCCTCATAAGGAAATTTAGCAATAAAATATAGAGTTCAAGAGTGATTTAATTTTCTTAAAAACAAAAGAAGTGCAAATAAGAGCTTACTGCTAACAAATGATGTCAAACCTTTACAAAGAAAACTGAAGCTCAAAGACAGCAATAGAAAATTGCACAATTTTGTAGAAGTATTGCAAAAAAAAAAATCAGACTTTTCTGGAAGGACCAACAACATGAGTAAGAAAATGGTTTATCACCCATTATTCTTTCACCACTGGGTTTACAGTAGGATTGGCAGCAAAATAAGGTCTGCCACAGAGATGCTTTCTGAGAATAGGAAAAACAGTATTACACTCCATGTCAGAAAAAACAACTTGTATTTTGAATATATGGGGCATATTTAAAATATTCTCCCTCTCGTATTTCCAATCAACACTCTCAAAGCATTTTTGCCCTCATGAAGGCCATCTCAAAACCACAGTTTCTCGCTTATTTAGAGTAGTATTTTGTGAGCTGTCCTTGGAAGATGCTCTTCAGTTTTCTTTCCATGAAAGTCATGATACAAAGCACAGAGCAATAGGAGCTTGGTAAGTGTACAAGGCTTTTGTGAGGCATATCTGGACTTGGAAAGGGAGAAGCAGATGTAGATCCTACTGAAGTGAATTTTGCTTTCACCCTATGTCTTAAATATCCGGCAATAAACTGAAATGGTGAGGAAGGAAACAACTTGCTTAGAGTTAAAAAGAGAATATGTAAGAAGATCGTGAGTATAACCAAATCCCTTGTATTTTAGTCGTTTTACTGCAAAATCCTCATTTTAATTGCTTTAATGCCTGTACAGTATTCCAGGTGTTGCGTTATTTAGGCTCTAATTTCTATTAGAATGTCAGTCACAGAAATAAAAGTGCAGTCTTTTTTTTCATTGCTTATATTAAAGAAAAAAAAAAAAAAAAGCCAATTATAAGTGGTGTCAGGTGATTCCCAAATAGTTTAAAACCCAGAAGTACTATTCAGTTCAGTAGACTTGTGTTCATTTAGGGCTCCTGGAGATCTAGTCAGAACACTATGTGAACATAAACAAGATACTACTAGTTAAAGCAACAATGGTGTTTATAAAATTCAGTTATTGTAGTTGATAAGGAAATACGCACCTGCATCTGTACAAAAGATTTTTTCTCCCTTATTAAGAAAGAAAATCCAATCGCTTTTTTCCCTATGCTACTTTCCTACTCTTTCCATTTCTCCCCCCCTCAAAAAAAAAAAAAAAATCACAAATACGATGGATTCGGGGTTTGAATTTTGTTTATTTGTTTGCCTAAAGTCTTTGCATAATTTTCTCTATACTCAGTAGCCATAGTGTTTATGGCTTATTCCATTGTCTTGCATCATTCCTGGCTTTGGCTGTGTGAAGTGAAAGAAGAGCAAACATATCTGGTCAGCCGGAGTTGCTGCCTAGACATCTGCTGAATGCTGTCTTGGGATTGTGTTTTTTACTATTCCAAAGCAGAGCCATCTGGTCCTCATGTAACAGAAACTGTGAGATGTCTGTAATTTCTAATGAGATCCAAAGTTCAAGAATAAGATGCTATCATAGCTCTTATTCCTACGAACAGTTTGTTTTGTGACATTGTCTCTTCCCACAGCATATCGTACAGAACTAGTGTGTGATCTTTAAATCCCAGAAATCAGTAAAAGTGATTAATAAAGTAGTGAAGATGTATTTATAGTAACATAGCAGCTACATGGCTGCATCAGACACCAAGCTTTTTGGTACCATTCAATCTATGTAGTTTTTTTAATGGCATGTCACAAGGCAAAGAAAGAACTTATTTTTAAGACATTCATCTGTGGGATGGTGCAACAGAACTTCAGAAGAAAAAGTATGACTGAATCACTGTGCTCTTGTTTGAGCAGGTCTCATGATTTAGATACTTTTAATTTATCCAAAAAGCAGAAAGAAGGACAGATCTTTAAAGCAAACTGTAGACATAATAGTAATATAATATATGACTTATTCATCAGGGTGAAAATAAACTGTCCTTGTCCTTCACAGAAAGTCTATTTGTACACAGTTAAGCCATTTTGAGGTCTATTGAATAGATGTCCATTTTATTTTGAAAATTTTTATACTGATATAACTGAATACATGATGTGTATTTATCTTAATTAAATTTTTACCTGCATGGTTGCATTTATTACCAGAAATACTGTGTATTAGAAATGACAGTCAGCTTTCATTAGGCTACTTGATATCAAAAATAACTTAGATAGAATTCAAAGATCATTATTACTTTTAATGCTGGCAACTGTAAGTGTAGAGACAATTTTATATTTTCTTACTGAACAGAAAAAATGTGATGCTTTCTGTGAGTTACCAAGTGCAAACCTGAATGACATCTGGCAGTCACAAGAATTTCACAAATAATGACATGCCCTGTTGTATTTCGTGAATTGTTTGAACATGTTGCTAATCATTCCTCTCTGCCAGTTTTAATCTACCAGTTGACATTTACTGGGTGCTGAAATATAGGGGCTCAGTTGCCCTATAAGCTGAGACCTTTATTCTAGATTTCTGTACTTCTTTTTATTACAAAGAAGTGTCCTCCAGTGCTGGAAGGAAAAAGAAAAGCATCCCTTATATTATATTTTTATGTCAAAACCATGGACCCAATATTTCAAAACCTTCAAAGAAAAAGGCAAAAAGAAAAACAATTCAATACTTTGTGTACTTTATCTTTAAATAACCTAATGACTTAACTTTAAATAACTAAGAGTATTGTTTATTTTTTGATAGTTTTTTTTCTGACAAAAGAGCTGAACTCTTTCGTGTACAGAAAGTAAAATAAGGTGCCAAGAACATTGTATTCTCAGTGAAAACCTTGATATACTTCGTTCTGAGCAAGTCAGAAGGCTGCCAGGCGGTGCCTGGGTGTCGGGAACTGGAAAGCAGACACAATGAGGGGGTCATTTCTGCAGTGTAAGCTCAAAATCAACCTTGTCTAAACGGCCTAGTGACAGTGTAATGCATTTCCGTCAGATTTTCTTAGTTACTACAGATATCCACACTTTATAGGCTTCTGAATGTTGCCTACATTTGCTTATCCTCAACAGTCTTGACTGAAGTGACAGAAAGGTCAGAGTTGCACTGATGCACTTGCGCATGCTTTCCAGGATCCCTGAAATTTCTTAACGTGTCTAACTGTGACTTCTCTGAGTGAAAATCGGCTCCCGTGACATTTCACCGATCGCCAGGAAGACACATATCAACATGTATATAAATATATATATATATATATATTAAAAAAAATCTGAGTGGGTTTTTTTTCCTAACAGATCAACTTAGTTATATATTATGATCATCTATCTAATTTGAACTGGAAAACCAGTAATCCATTTATGATTTAAAGTAAATGGTAACACGCAGTATATATATAAAGTTGATAACATTTATAGCTAAAATAGAAGACAGTAAATCCAATCATAAATATTCATAAATATTAAAAAATTGAGTGAATGAGGAGATAGATTTTTTTGGTGTTCCAAATATACAATAATTTTCATTTACCATAAATTTAAATAATATGCTAACTTATTGTATGTGATATAGGAATCTTATACTATTCTTGGTTTAGAGATTCTAGTAGAGTATAATAGCATCTTTTAATATACTTTAAATGTTACACTACTTTATTTTTGCATTCTGAATATTCATAAGTGTGTGTGGAAATCCAGTCACCATTTCATATACATTGAAACAAGTTTCTCTACATACATTAAAAAATATTTGAAATGCAATCCACCAACTGTTCAATATCGCCACTATAGTTGTAGGTATTTGATTTTCATCTCTTAATCTCCCTGAGGAAGATAGGTGCTGCTCTGAAGAACCATGGTAATGGTCCTGAGCCAAAACCTTCAACATCTGGAGTCATAGCCAGGTCATACTCATCCAACACACCTAAATGAAAAATTTTGGCAAAGAAAATCCCAGGGCTTATTTTTATTATTATTTCTGTCTTGTTAACATGCAATTTTTTATTTAAATAATTTCCATTTTCCATTTAGGAACTTTTAAAAATAATTTTGGTGGGTAGGGTGCTTGATGAGGGACCGAAAGATGCTATGTTTGGTAAACGAGCTCTTGCAGATTTTGCATTTTCTTTATAACCATGTTGGCCATTTACTATAATTTTATAGTAATGTTCTTAGTTTAATGCTAATTTTAATAGCCATTTTTCAATTTGGACTCTGCTAGATATGTTTATCCCCTTAGATTAACTACTAATTATTTCAGTGATAGGATTCCAGTTCTACTGTCTATGGACACACTATATAAATTAAACTACTCATTGCTTTTGGAAAAAAAAGTACCCCAAGTTATTAATGTGTTCATTTCTGAGTCATTGTTTATTTCCCTTCATTATAAATGATTTATGTGATTCATTAGATTGTGGTAATTATCATTTTAGACTCATAAGTTTTTTATTTATGCAAGCTTTGCTGATGATGAAGTACACTGCTACTTACAAGTCAGGTTTGATAAGTAGTAAATCCAGGAAAATGAAACCAGTAGAAATATGTTTAAAGGACAGCAAAATCTGTTGTGCTTGACATTACAAAACAACTGCATTGTCTTTTAAGAAGCAAGAGAAGCTCTTGGATCTATTACTGTAACATTTCTAGAGGAAACAAAATACTCCTAAAAAATGATAACAGCTATGCTGACACAATATCATCTTCAGCATAAAGAAGAGATTGCCTCCTTTAACACATCACTACAAAAAGATATCACATGGTGAGCTCCTGAACAAACTATTGGCCTTATCAGCTCTCCACTGGTCCCCCAACACATTCATACCCTTTTCCCTCCTCTGCCTTCTGCTTGGCATTGTAGTTCCAGCCAAGACCAGCAGTTTACCTCTGATCCTACAGTCCAAACTAATTAGCCCAGCACTCCTTTTAGCTGACTTCCCTCATCTATTTCCAAAGATTTTAGCATGCCAGTCTAAACTTGTAATTTCCATACATCTCTGCCTCTACCACCTCTTTTAAATGACAAAGTTAAATCACTTATTAATCATCAAATCATTTAAATCTGTCCTGTATTCCTTTATCAGGAGCTATGGTTTGAATTTTCTCCACTGTCTTCCTTCTGGTTATTCCAAAGTACTGATTATTAATATTACACAAAGATGCATACAGAACATTTTTCCAATGGCCTGTTTGAATTTGTCAGTGACTAACTTAAAACATTAGACAAAAAAAAAAAAAAAGAAAAAAAAGGAAAAAGGCAGAAAAAGACCAGGCAGGAACCAACTTTTATATTCTTCTATATTCTTCTACATATAGTTAGAAGGGAATAATTTAGTCTTAAAATGAAATAAAAAATGTAGCTTAAATTTGGAATCTAAAGTGGAACACTTTCTTCCTTTGTAAGCATAAGTTTTGCAGCTAAAACAGGTTTTGGAAAGTGAAAAAAACCCCTTGCTCTTAAAAACTACCCTGATATACCACAAGGATGTTTTGATGAAAAGATAATAAAACAGAAATATTCTTTCTATTGGGATTTCAGAATTATTAATTCATTTTTTTATTTTTAAAATATCTGAACTAAACTAAACTAAACTAAAATAATCAGGATGTTTTCATGCTAGGAAAAGTGATATTTTTATACAATAGTAAGTTACAGTTGAGGTATTTTTTAAATTAATGTGAGTTAAGCTAATCAGTAGGGAAGTTAAATTCTTATAAAAGCAATTTGGCAAAGAGTTTACAGCTCTGGCAGCAGGGGAAAGAAAATTAATTTTTTGTCTTCCAGTTAATTGTCTTGAGTTACAGTCGGAGTGCAGCTGATATTTATTGTTTTGCAGACCAGAAACGTGCAATATTTATCATTATTGCTTAGATTTAAAACTATAGTTAACACCAAGTACACTACCTGAGAGACCATGGAAGCAGATAATATCATAAAACATTCAAAGAATATGTTCATGTTAGAACATGTTAGATATAACTATAATAAGATTTTTTAAGATGGCCGTGTAAGACAATCTCAAATGTAGCAGATTGATTTAGGGGTTGGTACTGTGCAGATATACTCTCGTGTCTTGTTTCCTAAATTGCCTCCCAATTTTGTTTTTGTTTTTGGAGGGCCCGAGACCTTAGAGCTAAGATGTGCCCTGCCGCTCCCACAGTTTTACAAGTCACTCTGTGCCAGGTGAACGGCACTATTTCCCATTTACCCCATGGGTCATTCGGCTTCTCTTGTGAACTCGACCGAAGCAAAATCAAACTACTCTGCATGCTGATGGAACAGTGAAGGCAGATGTAATCTGCTTCTGTATATAATACACAAGCATTACTTTGGCTCGGAGGATACATAGCTACAGCAAAATGTGGGGCAGTAGGAAGCAGGGAGTTTTTGGCATCTCTCTCTGCAGGTAGCTGTTAACATATGAAGCTCTGCTTCTCTGGAAATAGCTAAACATCTGCCTGACAAAGGGAACTTGTGGATGAACTCCTTGCTCTGCTTGTACGTACAGATTGTCTTCCCCTTGTAAATTGTCTTGGTATTGGGCCATGGGTAGTTTCTTGCTTTTGGTCTTCTGATTCTTCTCCCCATTCTGCTGGGGGTAAGTGAGTGAGTGAGTGACTGGGTGATGCTTAGCTGCCTTCTGGGTTTAAGCTACAATACCTGTGAATATCAGTGTACACACAGCTAGATGACTATTGAGTAATATACTACTAATTGCTTTGTTGGTGGACCATGGATCACATTTTTAATTTTCTTTGAACACTTGGTGGAAAAAACAGAACAACTGCAAAACCCATAAAGTATTATTTGCATAATACAGATCTTTGATTTTTAAGCCTGAAACCAATCTTCCAGAAGTGAACAATAAATTGCTTGGTTTGAAGAACAAAAAGGTGAGAAGTCAAAATTCCTTTTCATGCTTTATCAGTAATTTTAGAAGGCAAGGCTACAAGGTAGGGATGTTTTCATTTGATTTGATGTGTTGTATTTGGTTATCGTGAACTTCATTTTTAATTAAACATACTATAACCCTGTTGGGAAAGTTGAGCTTTAATTGCATATGAAAGTCACTGAAATAAAATTCAGACTTTCACTCTTGATGAGGCAATAACACAGTTTTCTGGTATTTGCATATTTTTGCCATTGACCTCTGAAAATTACAGCAGAAACACAAGGAAAATATATTCATAATGATGTAAATAGCCGAAGTTAAGCAATTTCTACTTAAAGAAAAATTATTTTGAATTCAACAGAAGCTGTGTTAAAATAACCCCTGTTTTATCATTCTCTGCTGCTCTTATCCAAGGACACTTTGGGAATCTTCTTAGATATGAGCAAGAATGATCAAACTTTGCAAACGAGATCAGTCCCATTCTGAGGAGAGAAGAGGGTTAAAACTAGTACATTGAACATGTACTTTCCCCATTTACTTGACAAACTTTCAGCTTTCATCCTGAGAATAGTTCAAAGTTAGGTTAATATGTCTTAGAAAAGTCATGAATTCTTAAAAAAATGTGAACTCATGTGCTGCTCCATAGTTCTACAGGAGAAGCTGGGATATTTTTTTTCTCTGTGAACACCGATAACTTCGTGTATGCATGCATATGTGCATATACAACAATATGCATCAAATGTGACTTTCTCATTCTACCATAACTTCAGTAGTTTTTTGCTTAAAGGAGATTATTTGAGCAAATAAAATTACAGAGATATGGTCCATGGTAATAGCAACTCCCTCCCCGTTTTATTGCATATTTCTATATTAAAAATTTCTGCTCTGTTTTGCCAGTTTAACTTTTTTAACCATTAACTATTTAGAATTGTGAAAGATTTGTGCTTCAAGAAAATTCAGTGCATTTAAACACAGATAACTCAGTCATATTAAGAAAAAAGCAAGGCTGAATAAAACCAGTTATGTCTGCCATATCTATAAAACATCAGTATAGAGGGTTTTAAATAGTTTTAGCATCCTTATGCCATGAAACAGGGACTAAAAGAAAACTCTTTTTTAAGATTAAAAAAAAACCAAAAAACCTCAATTTAAATAGCATAGCATAACATCAGCTACCACAAGTGCAAAGAGATCCGCTAGATTTTGAAAATAATATCTTCAAGTATCTCTGAAATCAGAGCATATTTTACTCTCCTCACTTCTTAAATGGGGAGTAAGAAAAACATCAGCTAGATGAAGACCTGAAGTCATACTAAAATAACACAGAGCTGGAGAAGTAGTTCAGGAAAAACCTTTGCCTGCATTGGTCCTGAGCCAATTAAAATATGGATGCAATAAAAGGCAAATCGATAGCAGTTAGGATTTGGCACCATGACCAGAGTATGCAGAGGCTAGAGAAAGAGCTGCAGAATGCAAGTTTATACCAGAACAGTGGCAGGAAGCCTCAGCAGCAGGGAATGGGCATGAGAGGACAGCAGTGGTATCTGAGGATAGAATCCTGTTTTTTCAAGTAGGTGCAACAGAGTCTTACTCATTTCCAAATAGATCTGAAATCAATCTGCTGATACTTTGAAGCACCTGGAAACCATTTAGCTGTGTGGCAATGTGCCTGACCTAGAAGCAGTGTTGAGGAACAGGACATAGGGAGTCAGGTTTGTCAAGGTACCCTTTTTCACTTCTTGCTCTGTGTGACTGATCACTGGCGTGGAGCACAGGCAGAATTAACCTGACTTACTGCAAAAAACTTTGTAAGCACAGTCCAAAAAACTCATTCTTAAAGATACATTGCCATTCATCTCTAATTCACAAAATTAGGGCATATATTTGTAATAATTTTAAAATGTCTGCAGAAACTATTACCGTCCCATGGTCATTTGTAACTGCCCTGTGACTGAAGCCGTTAAAAGTCTGCTTCTGTGTACAAGTGGCTGAAACTACAATTAAAACAGATAAAAGTACTGTGATGGATTTATTGATATGAATTCAAGTTGTGTCATACAACTGATACATATAACTCAGCTGCAGGCACATGGATGCTAGCAGATGGAAGGAACTAATCTGTGGGGACAGTAGGTTCTTCAGTTTCTACAGTTGGCTCATGAAAAGGCAACTATTTGTACCTTCAGATCAAGTAATTGCAACCTTAATTGTGACAACACTACTGACACCACATGATGATTTTTTTCTGATTTTATTTTTTTTCAAAATATGCAAAAGAATGAAGGATTTATGATAAAATATTTTATTCATACTGTAAAGTCAAAAACTTGAGTGAGAAAAAAGCTGCATAGCCTGCCCAGCTTTTCACCACACAGTGATACGCAAAAGAGGATGAAGGAGCTGCACATATGGAACAGTCTCAAAGATGGTATGTAGTGTAGTGAAGTTCTAGCGAGTTTAAGCAAGTTCAGCAATGCTATTTTTTCCAGGAGGAACCAAGTCTCATTAAATGCATAAAGAAGAAGGATTATTGTATAGCACGGGCTATTGCTCCCTATAGAATATCCAGTTAATTATTTTCCAAGATTGGAAGATATGCACCTAAGAATAGATGAAGAATTTTCATAGTTAAAGTCACTGAATTATGCTCTGATAAACTGCCTCTATATCAATTTCAGATTTCGTGGATGATGCTGTAGATTTTTAACAAGTATTTCATTCTTTGAGTGATGTAGTAGACACAGAAGGAGAATCTATACTCCTTATTTCCTGATAGCAAATCTATTGAAAAATGAAGACTGCTATCCTGTGGCTCTCTATTCCTGCAATTTCATATTTGTGAAAAGGGGGAAACATGCTCTGAATAAAAGTTAGTAACTATGAGTCACTAGTGCAGTAACAATATTGTACAATAAAAACAAACCAAACTGAATAAAAGTAAAGCAAAACAGTTCTGTAAAGACCAGGACTACCTCTTGAGCAAAGAGAGAGTAACATGGTCGTGAATATTCTGTGACTGTGTGAGCATGTTCCCTGTTAACTGATGGATCAAATAAGGAAGGGCTTGGGAACAAATGATGTAACGACAACCAGAGGCTATACAAGAATATTTTTATATATATTTTTTAAATTTATTATTTGAATTACAGATTAGCTAATTTGAAATAATCATGAGCACTGGCAAAACAAAAGGTGCAAACTGCAGATAAATCATGTTATATCTATGAAGACGTAATAGCAGAGACATTTCAGACATACACACAAGTCTGAAATGCTGCCAATCAGTGAACATAACTATGGAATATTTCAGACCTGCTGAGAAATATTGGTAAAGTTAAGTGCATATCAAATCATGATCAGGTAACAGGTTACAATTCCTGGTTCACTGAGGCCTTAGCTCTGACTTTAAGTGCAATAGATTGCCGCTTGGAAATTCAAATTACCCAGACAAAATGAGACGCTGGTGGCTAATTTTTAATCATGCCTGAAGCTTAAAGGATTTTGCCCTATGTATGACATTTAATAGGGAGTTGTTCTTTCCCTTTGTGGTTACTCTTTGTTCCTGCAAATTCCTTGTTGGAAGTAATCCTGGAACCAATCCTCACTCTCTGCTCTGTAATTTTAGTCTTTCCATTTAATATACATCCCATAAGAACTATAATTTAAAATTTTTCACATTGTTAACAAAGTTCTTAGGATAATCCGGAATTTTTCTTGGACATGGGAGTCTGAATAGGCTGCTCTTGTGTTCATGACTTGTGTGGATACATTCTGTGGGATTTCCATTCCTTTACCAGGATGAGCTCTTTGCACACTCCGCATTCTGAAAGTTCAAATAACCACAACAAGCCAACAATATTTATCTTTAGTGGAGTGGTTGTTAGGTGCTTATACAACAACCCCACTTTTATAAATTTTATTGCTCTTATTTTTTTACTCTCTTTAGCTTTGGCAGTCTCCTGATCGATTTTATGACCTGCAGACATACAGTATAAAACTGGTGAATTTAATTTTGTCTTTGACCCCATGCTCTATTTTTCTGTACATTGTAGAACTGTTAACTTCATGAAAACCAAAAAGGCCTGTTTGTTTCTTTGGTTAATAGCTTCAGTCATAAAAACATTAAGTAAATATTTTCTAGGTCATCCTTTTAGGGGAAAATTTTTCACTTGGTTGTACTGAAGAAACAAAAAAATCAAAACCAAGAAATAAAGAAAGAAGAAAACAAAATAGAACAAACCAAAATCCCAAGAAAAGTAATCTCAAACCCTTAGGGTGTGACAATTAGGGTGTGACTTGTATGGAAAGGACCTGCATGGGGCTTCATTTTGCATCAAAAATCACAAAAGTAAGAAAAACTGGAAGCATCAAATTAGCAATCGGAGTTAGAGAACCAGTCTCATGCTTTATATCTCATTAAACCCCTTTCAAAAGTACTCAAGGGAGTGAGAAATTTCAAGAATGCGTTTTGCTATTAGAGACTATTCTTTGATACTGGCAAACTCAAATTAAGGTCCATCATTCATTGATGGTTTATATCTCCCACACGGAAAACATAAATGCTTCCTAGTAATTTTTTTTATAGCTTCATGTCAACAGTGAAGTTTCCCACAATTCTCATAGTAGTATCTCACAGTAGTAACCAAGATAACTCTGGGGATCTTAAGAGTTCAGGACAAAACCAAGCTTATTGTTAAATATCATTGGTATTTATTTTTTGTTCAATTATTTATGGAGACTTCTTTTTTCAGTAACACTATTTTCCCGTACCACTTTTTTCCTTCCTCCTCACTCAGCCAACAGAATTTATAGAAGTGCCCATACCCACCTTCAAAAACACACACACACAGGGAAGAACTATTGATTAGTTTCCTACAAAACTTAGGAAGGCTTAGGATAGCTTAGGATACTTCAGCCTTATTGATCCTTCCTATTTAGCAAAAAATTTTGCAAAAAATTTTTACCTTAAGAAGTTATTATTTTGTATACATCTACTGGCACAGACACACGTATATACATATATAAAAATCTGTGCTTCAGAGGACTGGTTCCTTATGAACTTATGTCTTATTGGCAGCTTAATGTTTTTTCCTCAGCTTTTCTTCATGCTCAAATGAATTCTTCATCTTTTTCTTCTTAATCAGGTGCATGACTTACCTTGCTGTAAAAATAAAAGACCCTGGGTAAAACCACATGACAAGATTTAGCCCTTTTTTGATAACCCAGAATGAAGCTAAAAACACATCAGCATTTTAAATTGTTGGGTTTGTTTTAGTTTTTAGCTATTTTTGCACTCTTTGAGTTTTTGAGCTGAATAGAAGTTCAAATTTAATTTTATAAACTTGGGGAGCAATCCAGATGTTTGACTCTCACTAAGTGATGGAACATATAGAAGTGACTTGTTCTGAAGATATAAACGAGTATATACTCATATTCTCTATCTGGAAGACTTAAGTAACAGCAAAAAGCCTGCATCCAAAAATCAGCACACCTCTAATCAAGCACCTGAATTAAGCAAAAGAAGCAAAGCAACAAACAAAAAAATCTTCTAAAGAGGAGTGTCCCTTAAATAGATGTACAGTTCTGGCTTAAAAAAAAACCAAACAAACAAAAAAACCGAAACCCAACAGTCAAAAAAAAAAAAAAATAAAAATCCCACACCAACCAAAATAAAACCTTTTAATTTTTTTTTCCAAAGAAGGAACAAACCTGAATAACAGCACCCATCAGTGTAGAGCACTGATCCCATATAACTTGTCACTCCTGACCCATCAAGACTCAGGTCTCATTGAAATGGAACAACACAGATTGGTTTTTGAGCTAGATTTTAAACATACCACCTTAAAAAGTCCTCAGCAGAAACTTGGTAGAATGTAAAGAGAAGCATGTCTAACTTGATAGAAACTCATTAATGAAGTACTCATTTTCAGTCTTGAACACAAACTTAAGTACTCCGGAATATAACTCACGCTGCAAATTCTCATATTCAAAACTTGCAATGTTGTACTTTAGGAACATTTGAGGAAAGTGAAAAGGCAGAAATCTTATTTAACTCAGTGATGGGAGGATTGTATCTCTAGAGAATGCATGGTGATACATACATTTTCTCTCCCCTTGTACATAATAATAAGGAGAGTCAGTTACATTTTCTGTGGGCTTGAAATGTCGAACCTGAAACAGCCAGGCCTCTGCAGAATTGGTGAGCTCTTTATCAGGATGAATATCCCAGTTAGCGGTCAGTTCAGCTGTTTCTATGGTTACAAATTAATTCAGTGGTTAGAAAGTCAACCTTCAGTATATATATTTCTTGAACTGGGAACATAAAGTCGAATATCTTGAGGGACAGCTACATTTGTAAGGATGGATTGACTGATGTATAACAAGTTTTCAACATCTACGATTTCTTAACTGGTACTTAATAAACAACTTTCTCATTTAGGAAAAAAACAAAACCAAATAATTTTTCAACTAATATAGCTGTTTAAGAAAAGGAATAATGTAGAAGTAAGCATCTCAACACCTACAGTTTGGGAATTATTTTTAAAACAATTCTTGAAGTCTGAAGAAAATTATTAAAGATAATGACAGGATTGTGGCTTCTACATAATGAACAACTATTTAATGAGTGTTATATGATTAAATCTCAAATAAATTGCAATTTCAGTAGCATTCTTTATTAAAGTGCATTTCTGGGTAAGATCACACTAATTTTAAACTTTGCTTTATGCATGACATTAAGGAAATCAAAGTTCAATCTCCTTACAAATATGCTTACCAAAACGTGATTTGAAAAGCAGAGGATTATAACACCCCTTCCAAAATCTTCAAATTAAAACTTCGCATGATCTATATGAATATTGTATTGACTATGATGACTATGCCTACAGAAATGCTGGGGAAAAAAGCCCCCTATTTAATAGCCAGTGAAAAGAAAACACAGATTATTTTAGTGTTAATGATGCTTTTTCCCTCACCTAAACAGCCTCGAAGCAACAACCATATGCTGTCTTGCAGCATTAAACATGCAGAGGTGTCTTCTATTATGATACACTGCAGGAGGAATAATGTTCATATCCTTCTGGATATGCATTAGCCAGAATAGACAATAAATTTAACAACATCAAAACATATTATCCATTCTTAATTCAGCCTGAATTGAAACACCTTCACATAGAGAGTATTTCTGATGTTTAACAGTTTTGTCAAATGCTGATGCTACATCTAATGGGTGGTAGATATTGATACTCAACCTGTAGAATCCGAGAAAACACTAAAAAAATTTTTAAAAGAGGAAAACTAACAAATTTTTAAAATACCATTTAAAATGGTATTAAGAGCAAATATACATACATATACAAAACCAGTATTGCATCAAATAGAGATAATGTCACTTTTAAATTTTTTATATGTTTATTAAACACATCTTTTTAACTTTAAGACCAAAAGTATATGAAAATATAATCATAACTGTTCCTGTAAAACCCAGGGCGCTAGACAGAAGGAAGCATTCTAGGATACCTGGATTCTCTGCTTCAGGGTAGCTGATGCATCAGATAACTGACGCAAAACAGAAATTTTTCTCATTTATCCAGTTGTATGGTAGAAGACGGATGAGAGGACCTATAAAACAGGGAATTACTGGATATACTTTTGTTGTAAGTATCTGTACAAAAAGGTTTATTAAGGTATTACAGTACCTTTTATGTAAACTAACACATTTAATAAAAAGGATATGTATGAGCAATCATACATTTTTCAAATATACTAAGTTTTAATACAAAAAGTGACATATGATACATGATAGAGATGGATATTTCTTGGCGCTTATAAAAGATTTTTGCCAGGAGTCAAACTGGTCTTCATACTATGCAAAGCAAATGAAAAATAGACCGGTGTGTCTTGAAAAGACGGTTAGAAATTACAGTATGATGGTTAGAGTGCATTAATTGGTACTTTGGAGCCAAAGAAGGATTGTATAAATGTGAAGTACTTAGGTTGTCTCTTCTCTCTTATAAAAGTGACAGTAATTAATAGTTCCATAAAGAAACAGAATGATGCACTGCATCTTTCCCACGTAGCTTCCTATTGTGAATGTATTTCTATGTCTTCATGACCTTTCTTAGAGAGTAAAATTCAGTCTGTCCAAATCTTGCTTTACTTACATGCTTAACACTCTCTATGTCCCTGATGGTTAATTCAGACTGCTGATTTTCCAGGTTTTCCCGGTTTGTACTCAGATATTGTACAAGTAGGGTTACAAGACAGAAATACAATATATTTCATGGCTGTATCAAAGTGCATGTCATGAATTCAATTGATCTTAGAATTGTGTTGGGCAGATGAAAACGGGGGAAGAGGATATAGGAAAAAAGAGACAGAGATATGTGAAATGAAAAAGAATATAGCAGCTATAGCATGATTGCTAAACTGCATTCCTGAAACGGTTTAGAAAAAATAGTCTTGTATTCCTGCATGTACAGCCACTCATCCTAGAACAGGAGGGGTAAAAAGTGGCAACATGGCCAGAGCATTCTATGAAATGTGTTTTACATTATAACACAGCTGGAAACACAAGAGATAGCATTTCTTCCATCCTTAATGGAAAAGAGAGACACTCATCTTACGCAAGGTTGAATAAACTCTGTACAAGCATTCTGTGGCTCTCATTCATCTCTAGGCAGAAGAAAAACACAAGTAGCCATGTGACTGAATTTCAGTGAGGCAAAACCTGAATTGAATATCAATGTTAAACAACAGTATCTTATTCCAGAATAAAACTTTATGCTGAACTTATTTTTATTGTAAACTCTTTTTTTTCCTTTTTGAATTTTTAATTTTTTTTAATCAACAATATATTTAAGTGACTTTGCTGCAGCATGCATAGGGACAGTAATATATACTCATGCAACATAAAGTATTAAAAAATTTCAAACTGTGGCTGTTGATTCTAACCAGTTCAGACCAATTCCTAAAAGCTTCCTGGGTAAAAAATCAAGGTAACAGAAATTGGTCTTCCTAAACCCAGAAGCCATAATACAACACTGTAGTTACCCCAGTGTTCAAGTGTTTAAAAATCAATGGGAAATCTGTTTATCTTTTATACAAATGATCGTCCATTTATTCTACTCTAGTCAGTATAGATCTCAGACTAGGACAATAACATAACACATAAGTTTTCTAGAGCAGAGACCCTGGTGAGCAGAACTGGTGTGGCAGAAGGAAATAATACTATTGATCAGTTGCTTCAGTGACTATTGGTATTTAAGTTGGTGAAAGAATCAATGAAAAATGTGCTTTCACTGAAAGTGATTTGCAAAGTGCAGTTAGGCAATTAGAAGGAATCTGTAATTGAAGGTATTTGCACTTAGAAAAAGATTGAACTGTAAAAAAATGAAGAGGAAAATACTCTAAAAATCCATCTATATTTTCATTTGTTCATAGCTAATACAGTCAGAGATATATCGGCAGCACCTTTTTTTTTAACTGAACAAGTTTCATTAACATTAAAAATAATGATCATAGAGGTGAATGAGCTGCATGAAATAGCAAATGTTGCAAAATTAGTTATTATTACAAACCAAATTTTACCTTGCTGAATCATTAATTATAATACTACTGCTACTAATAATAATGATAGTATGTTCATACTAGTTTTTAATGAAATAACTATTCACCAAAATAGTTAACCACTTTTTTCTGTTGACTACAGTGATTATTATGAATTCAAAGACTT
>VZTE01000834.1:398110-555803 GCA_013397775.1 Eulacestoma nigropectus | reverse complement strand
TTTTTTTTTAGTCCTTGATATTATTACTTTTGAGCAATGTTAAGTTCTGGAAAAAGATATTTTCAGACATAAAACTTACCGAAAGATTCATGATCTAAGCGTAACTTGACAGATGAAGCTACATTACAGGTTAATGTAAACATCTTTTTTACTCTAATGTATTTATCTGCATCTCCAAATTAGAGGTAATTGTTTGGAAGAGAATATGGGTTAATTAAGAAAATACATTTTAGTTTATGGATTTAGAAATTGTATTAACATATTCTGTCTCTCTTTTAGCCTTAATATATACAGCTAGAGGGCACATCTTAGTAGTTTCTATATAGTATCTGGAATGATACTGGTTCCCAAATACTGATACATTCAGGTTCCAGTGATACTGAGTCAAGACTTCTTATAAGAGCAGATACATTGAAAAATGAACCACTTATAAACTGAATGATAGCTATGTTCTTCTTTACACAGGTTTTAGATGTACTCCCTTGCAAGTAATTTTTCCCAAAATGAAGGTACTATGGTTTGGGCAATTGTTCTAACATGGGCTGAAGAAGGATTACACTATATGGCTCAGGTTTCAATCTCCCCTTCCACCTTTCTTGTAAAGATTTCAGGTTATTATACATTAAAGTCCAGAGAAAGACATATTGACTTAATAGGACCACAGGGCTGAAAGAGCGTGTCTCTGAGTCTGGGGGAGCATGACAATTTAATTGACTCTGCCTTTAGGACACAAAACAAGAAAACTAACAAAACCAAACAAAAACAAACAAATAAACAAAAAAAAACCCCACCAACTTTTGCTATTGTGCCGCTGTTCAAGATGAGGCAATGGAGCTGGTTAAATCTAGTCTGACCATCAGTGGTAGATTTTACCCTAATTGTTTAGAAATGCTATGACATCCAGGCAGGATGTAAAGCTGCATACACTCTCCTGAAGGTCTGAGGATATTTCTTTCTAAGCACAAAGGCTTGATCTACCCTGTAGCTGGAACCACTTATACTTCTTCATAAGCCAATAGAACAAAATGATAGGAGACATCCAGATTCATTGCCTTTAACAAAGAAATCTAAGATTGTTATTTCCCTCTGCATGGTGAAATTTCATTAATCCTTGGAGAATAACTTAATCCTGGCTTCCTTCTCCCAGATAAAGAGAAGGAACAAGAATGAACATGATTTCATAATTAATATTGAGCTTTCTGCTCTTTGTGGTTGATTTCCTGTTCATTTCAGAAGTTTCAACCTATGTTTGTTTCATGTAAAATTCCCTGTGGGGAAATGTCAACCACTTTGTCACACTAAAGGCAAATATTTCCTGCCATCACAACTTTTTTACCATTTTCTGGGAGGGTTTACTTAATGGAACCTAGCAGTTTAGTCTAGTCAGTTTAGTTAGTCCCAAGACGTACAGGCAAGGTGTGAAGCATGATAATAATGAGGGAAAGAAAGATAATAGGTTATTCCATGTAATTGAATTGATTATTGACGTGTTTGGAAACAGAATTTTAGGTTTCATGAGAGTGCACTAAGACTTAGGCACCAAATCAAATTCCAGAGTCTCCTTACCCTTTTTTTAGGGCTTTGATGGACCACATGCAAGGAACTCTGCCTTGCTGTCTCTCTGGCAGTAACGTCAAGTTAAGGCCATCACTGTCTTTGTACCATCACTGTAAGAACTGTTGGAACCATCGCTCTATTAATTTCTTACAGGGACCCTCAAAGTTTATTTAGTTTATCTTGACGTTATTAATGACTCTCATTCTTATCTGAGCTTATGGATAATGAATTTATTAGTGATACATTCATTTCAAATTATTTTTCAGAAGAGATAAGCATGCCAATGATTTCAATTTGACGGTGAACATCTAGCCAATCTAGAAACCAAACAAGTCCATTTTATAGATTGCAAGGATAGGCCAGAAATACCAATGAGCCCTTTTGTACACTTGTAGTTGACGCTTTATGAATTGTGCCATCTGTTCTTTTTTAGGTGAATGATTGATTAACTGAGCAATATATGATTAGTGGCTTGCCTTGCTACTGTACTGTACAAGTTGTTCTGGAGTGTGCTCTCATCAGCCACCATCTGTGTGCCTAACAAATCAAGCAGGGCAACATCCTGTTCTGTGCCATCCATGCAACCCTTCGGGCTTCTCTCAGGTTGCTGATCTCTGTAGTCTATAGGGCAGTGGTTGAACAAATCTGAGCAAAAGTAGGGGGTTTTCTGTCTGATTTATTATTACCATATTATTAGTCCTCCCTTACTTCCTCCCTCCTTCTTTTCCTCCTTCTCTTGCTCTCTGTTTCCTTCTCTCTTATTCTCTCCCTCCCTGTAAACTGGAACATTTTCCTTTAACCTTTTTGCTGAGTTTATAAGTTTTTGTTGTTATTATTGTTGTTACTATTACTATAATTTCATTATCCAGGAACAGATATCTCAACAGGGAGAATTTCACTTGATACTCGAGGTTTGAAAAAAGCATTTAAATTATAATGGGAGATATTAGGAAACTTTAACTGTAACTTCAGAATGACAGCACGGTTGAGGAAAGAACTCCAGAAGAAGGGAGCTCTGGACTTCATCTTGTCCAACCCATCTGCTAAAACAAAGTCTCCTAGACCCCACTGCCCAGGACCACATCCAGGTCCTTTTGAGTGTCTACACAATCTTCCTGCGCAAGCTGTGCCAGAACTCAGTCGCTCTCACAATAAAGCAGCACTTCCCGATGATCAGAGGGAACCTTCCGCGTAACAGTTTGTGCATGTTGTCTCTTCCCTGCCACTGGGAACTCCAGAAAGGAACCTGGCTCCATCCTCTTCGCACCGTCCCTTTCAAGTATTTACAAACCTTTACGAGTTCGCCCCCGCAACCATTCCTTTCTTCAGGCTGAACATCCCAGGTCCCTCAGGCTTTCCTCGTGGGAGAGATGCCCTTAATCATCTCTGTGGCCCTTCTTTGGACTCCCTCCACTATGTCCATGCCTTCCTTGTACTGAAGAGCAGAACTGGGCGCAGCACTCCTGGTATGACCTCAGCAGCGCTGACTAAAGAATCCTAGGACTCACTGCACTCACATAAGCAATCCTAGAACTACAGTGTGAAAATGTGCAACACTTACCACTGCTCTGATCCTTCTCCTTAAGAAAAGCAGGGTTATAGACAAGATCATAAAGTATTTTTTAATTCTCACATTGGCTAAATAAGGTATGATCAAATGCTTAACAGTCACAAGCAATAAAGTGAAATTTCTAGGTTAGATTTGTTAATGACTCACAAAAGACCTTCTTTTTAAACTTTTGCAATTTAGTTATTAAGTATGTGAAAACTAATACCATCATCATTCATTCTTAAAATTTGCTGTTTCCAGTAATGAGAATTTAATGATATTACCTGTCAGTATTTTTGTTAAAATTTAAGAAAGTTTCTGTTACTATTTTATAAGAGAAAAAAAAAATGTTCAAGAGGTGTTTTTTTCTTCTATATCTACACTTCTTTTTAAAATATAATTTGAGAAAAAAAGATGTAGACCTCTCCCTTTCTCTTTCTCTCATTATGTTTTTTTGCTGTATAGTCAGAAGTCTGAGCTTAATGTACAACCTATGGACTGGTCAGAGGTGAAATATGTCTTTTATTGGGAGAAGATTGGAGTATATTTAATTAAGTGTACTTGTATTGAGACAGAAGGGGAATTATATTACTGGGTCAGATAGTTCCCAAGTGTACTTTGATTACAGCTGTAAAATGTTATATTTTTTATGTTGGCATTGGACCAATTAAAATATTGCCAGTAAAAAGCTATGAGCTAGAAAAGAAACTCTAAAAATAACATCTTGTTAGTGCACATATCTGCTTTCTGTGTAGGTTCTGCTTCAGGGTTTTACTGCTGTCAATACTGCTGACAAAAAGCTGTAAAACCACAAGCTGTGCTCTGTTCTGCCTTGTGCATCATCAACAAAATTGACAGTTAACACTGATTTTAAAATCTGTATTACTGATGGGTAAAAATGTATATCAACAAATATTGAATTGCAAGACAGCCTCTAGTCCTGTGCTGAAAAAAAAAAGGGATGGGAAGAAAACACAAAACACAGAAAATGAAAACTACTCTTATATAATGCCTTGAAAATGGAGTTAAGCTTTTGCCTCAGTGACTTTTTTAAAGATCTTCTATGTCTGATAGTTAACAGTTCTGTCTTCCTATAAGCCAGAGTGATGAATACAATGCTTTGGGAAAACAATGACTCTCTTTTCCCCTTAGCCGTATTTCTTTTCTTGACACATTGATGCACCATGAACCACAGCTCAAAGCAGAGCAGTATGTCATTAAGTGTACATACTAATTCCTCCAAAAGACGGATGCTAGTTCACATACCTTTGCAACTAATTCAAAATGTCTGCCTGATGTAGGCAGTTTGTATTCTCTCATAGACAATTTCATGGATAAATGTCAGAAGATGGGAGCCAAACTGAGCTCATGTAGCACGAGTATTTATGCAATGTGTTCATTGCTCTTCAGTTTTACCTCTTAATCAGACACTGCTGTCTGACACAGCCCAACACTGCACTCAGAACTTGAGGTGAGGCAGCACCAATGCTGAGACAGAGTGGGATAGCCACTCCTTTTGACCGGTTAGCTGTATTCTGCTTAAAGCACTCCAGAATACTTTTGGCCCTCTTGGCTGCCAGGGAACATCATTAGTTCGTATTGAACTTCAAAGCAAACAAATTTCTCATATCTCTTTCTGCAGGGCTTCATTTCAGCCTCTTGTTCCCCAATCTATACATGCACCCAGGCACAAAGCCTTATACTGTCCCAAGTATAGAATCCAGTACTGGTTGTTGCTCGGTTTCATGAGACTGTTTACCCATTACTCTAATTATCAATATCACTCTCTAAGGCCTCTCTGTTCTCAAGGGAATCAATGACTCCTCCTAATTTTTTATCTTCAGCAAACTCTGTGTGACCTAACTTCTGTGTCCAGGTCATTAACAGAAACATTGAAGAGAATTGCTTCTCAAATTGAACCCTGAGTGAACACCACTAGTGGCTACCTGCCATTTAGATGTTGCCTCCATTACTGCATCACTTTGAGCCCATCCTTTCAGCCAGTTGTTCACTTACCACATAGTATGCATGTTCAGCTATGTGTTGGACACCTTTTCCATAAAGATGCTGTGAGAGATAGTATCAAAACCCTTGCTAAAATCCAAAAACCCACGCCCTTTGCCTTCCTTACATTCACTAGGGAAGTAGCCTTGTCATATATTAAGTTAATAAGGTTTCACTTCATGAATCCATGTTGGCTTTGACCAGTCACTGCATGGTCTTTCAAGGGTTTTTCATTAACTCCCAGGATAATCTTTTTTATAATTTTACCAAGCCCAAAAGCAAGATTGTCAGGCCTATAATTAGTAGGGTCTTCTTCCTTCCCCTTTTTGAAAACTGGAAAAATGTTTGCCGTTTTCCAGTCACCTGGAACTTCTCTAGATTCCTAAGACTGTTGATATATAACTACAGCAGGTCTTGCAATAACATCAGTGCACTATTTCATTACCCTGGGATAAATCTCATCAGATCCCATAGACCTATGTGCATTCAGTTACAGCAGCAAACAGTGTACCAATTCAAAGTCATCTGTGAGCTTATCACTCATGGTCAGTCACGGTCTTCCAACTCAGGGCTCCCAGAGCCTCAAGGCCTATGATTGGTGCTAAAGGCAGAACTGAAGAAGGCATTAATGTTTATGCTTTGTCTTCATCCATATTCCTGAAGTGATCAGCCCCACCAAGTAACAAATCAATGTTTCTTTAGATGTCCTTTTGCTGTCAATATACCTAAACCCTTAGTTTGTTGTCCACCAATATACTGGCCAGCTTCAACTCCTACTAAGCTTTGGCTATACAAATTCTTTTCCAATAGTTGTTAACAGCATCTCTACAGTCCTATCGTATAGCCTGACCTTTCTTCCAGAATCTTTATACTTTCTTTTCCTGTCTAGGTTCTGACGGATGCAACTGTTCAAAGAAGCCAGCCTTCTGCCTCTGCTGCTTTACTTTCAATGCGTTGGAATTGTCTACTCCTGCAGTCTTAAAAGATGTTTCTCAGAAACTTACATGTGTGGACCCCATTTCACTCAAAACTCAGATTGCCATGGAAATTTGCTAACTAGTACTTTGAGCAGCCTAAAGTCTACTCTCCCAAGATGCAAGGTAGTAGCTCTATAGCTTTANTAAGTTGATTTTTTTTTTTTTTTTTTTTTTTTTTTTTTTTTTTTTTTTTTTTTTTTAAGTTTTGCTAAGACAGTACAGTTTGAAATCCAAAGGAATTCAGACCATTGATTCTAAAAATACTGGAACAATGTCAGATGAACAAACTTTGTCAATGAAACAGATATATTATTCTATCACAGGACATAGAGTATAAAGACATCAGCATGATTTCTTTTTAATGTTTTCATTAGCACAACCTTGCTTGTCTTACCACTGGTGCTCACATGTTGAGCCAATTGGGGATTAATGGATTTTTTCATTAATATATCTGTGAAATTAGTTTATAGTGTTTATAGTTTTCCTCTTCCTCAGCTGTTGACTTCTCAGCATGTCTCATAAAACTCCCAAAAGCATACCTGTGTTTCATTAATTTTCCTGTGATGATTAACAATGCAGAGTTTCTAAAGCTAGGAATGAATTTTCTCAATTCTACACAGTTGTAGGGGAAGTACAGCTAATGCACTGTTCTCCTACTGTTTCAATTTCACATTAGAAAATATCTATCTGTAGACTAACTTGAAAATACTGCAGAAATATTGAAAGAATGACAAATCTAGGGGTATATTTCATAAACTGGCATATCCAGCTCTGGTGACACTTCCACTTAAGATCTAATTTGAAGAAGACAGATAACAGGAATATACATTTATAACATTTCTGTAATTTGAAGTCAAGTTTGAGACCCCAAAAGTATAACTTAAAGAAAGATAACAGTTGTAAAAAAACGGAACAAAGCAGCAGAGAAAGAACGGAGTATCATGGTGGACAACAGGCTTTACGGCTAAGGGCCAATGGTATCCTGGGGTTCTTTGGGAAAATCACCACCAGCAGGTCAAGGGAGGTGATCCTTTCCCTCTACTTAGCCCTGGTGAGGCCACATCTGGAGTGCTGTGTCCAGTTCTGGGCTCCTCAGAGCAAGAGAGACATGGAGATCCCGGAACAGCTCCAGCGCAGGGCAAGAAAGTTGATCAAAGGACTGGAGTGTCTCTCTTAAAAGGACAGACTGAGGGAGCTGGGCCTGTTCAGCCTCCAGAAGAAACGACTGAGAGGGAACGTTATCAATGTCTATAAGTATCTGAAGGGAGGGTGTCAGGAGGACGGAGCCAGGCTTTTCACAGTGGTGCTTAGCAATACGACAAGAGGCAACAGGCAGACTCTGGTACACAGGACGTTCTACTCAAATGCAAGGAAGAATTTCTTTACTGTTCAGGTGACCATGCACTGGAACAGGATGCCCAGAGAGAATCCCTCACTGGGAATATTCAAGAATTGTCTGGACAATATCCTGTGCCATGTGCTCTAGGATAACCCTGCTTGATCAGGGAGGTGTGACTGGATGACCCACTGTGGTCCCTTCCAACCTTATCCACTCTGTGATTCTGTGTTGAAAGAATTTTCCTGTCATATATAGATCAACCTGTCTGATGAGCAGCATTTTTAATGCTGCTGGAA
Source organism: Eulacestoma nigropectus (assembly GCA_013397775.1). Classification (NCBI taxonomy): domain Eukaryota; kingdom Metazoa; phylum Chordata; class Aves; order Passeriformes; genus Eulacestoma; species Eulacestoma nigropectus. The sequence continues at coordinate 548,081 of VZTE01000834.1, read as the reverse complement.
TCAGTAAAGAATGTCCATGGCAGTTAGTGAGAGGAATTTAAACAGTGATTGATCCTTTATTTTGTTGATAGTCTAAACACCGCTACTGAACGAAGTATGTTGAATTCTGAAGTAGGAGGAAGGCTTTCAGCTGAAATACAGGGGTTATAAATCCACTATTATTAAAATCATACATTTGGTAACTTTTTAAATACTTATGGCAAATTATGCCTCCCAAAAGGGGATTGGTGAGAGGGAACAACTTTAAATATTTGCATAGTGACTTTATAAAACTCTGAAAACCCTGGCCAATTTTTAGCTAGCATAGTTAGTCTGTAAAATAATGATAAAAATATAAAATTATATAGTAAGTCATTAAAAGTTTCTTACTGTCATAGCCATGATTTATTTAAATATAGCTTCCAAACTACCATCAACACAGGACAAGACCTTGAGCTGATAAAAAAGACAAAGAAGTTCATGTCCTCAGTGTTAAACATGAAAAAAAGTAGTAAGTTTTTAAAAGTATAAAAACCAGTGTAGATATTGTCATAATACTTCTTGAAGGAAACCGTCTTCCGGTCATTGCCTGTTTCTAATTCTATTTCTATAGATTTCGTTAGATTTACTGTGTTTTTCGTATTGAGATTCCCACAGCACCTGCAACATTAGATCCTCAGATACAACAATACATTGACTCTGTTGATTTGAGTAAGTTTCTAGTTTTAATGGAAGAAGAGAATTCAGAATATGAAGGCCCTAAATCCTTGCACTGCTGCTGGTCTGTTAAGGTAATCCTTGACAAGATACTGCAGAGTCTTTGCCTTAATGATACCATTTGAAGAAGGGAAGTAATATTGCTTGAATCAGAAGCCACTGAATGATTTTTCCTAGTAATCATCCTGTCCTGAGGAGTGTTTGCACCTCTACCTATCTGTCTACCTTCTGTGAATAGTCTATTGGTAATAAAACCAAGACAGCTACCTAGATGGTAGAGTTCTAACAGGAATTCATGAAAATGTTCTGATGGACACTAGCCAAGTTAACTATTTAGAAATTCTTGGAAGATATTTATTTAGATAGGAAGGATTTTAATAATGGGTAAACTGTTGTGTCTCTGTCTGGTAAAAAGCATAAATTGCTGTGTTGTATGATACGAAGAATAAATCAATGGATATTTCACTTTCTGTGGTGCAGCACAAGAAAATGCTTTTAGCTCATCTGGAAGTGCTTTAGGATAAATACTCTGATTGGGATATTTTAGGAAGACAACAATATCCAATGAAAAAATATCAACTCTGACACCATCTGCTAAGCAAAGTGATTGCATCCGTGGTGAGATCAAAAGGTAGAGAAAATAATATTTTTATACCAAGTGGCTGTAGTATCAGTAACTAAGAACCAGGAAAGGGGAAGCTATAAAATGTCTGTCTTCCAAAAAAAGTAAGGAAAGCAAAATAGCAAGGCATTATCAAGCAGTTACTCTTAGCATGTAATGAGATAGAAAATGGGAACTACACATCAAATATACATTTAAAAGTATTGAGGGAATATTAAGGAAGATTTAAAAACAACATAAAAGAAAAAGCAAGAAAAAATAAACCAAAAAAACTAGTAAAATCCAATTTACTCCTTTCATAGGGTAGCAAAAGTAGTATTCTAAGACCACAAGCAGCAGAAGCAAAAATGCCCTATAAAGCTTTTGACATGCCATCCTTCCCCAGAAACATTAATAACAACCCCCTATTCACATTCAATCATGAAAGAATATATATTATAGGTTGAAACATTTCAACAGAAGGAGATGCTATGTTTTATTCCAAGAAGGCCTCTAGCTCAATCCTTTGAAACATTTTTGTTATCAACCTGACTGATGAAATAAAGGCAGCACTTAGACCATTCGCAGATGGTAAGCAGACAGGTAAAAGAGCAAACACTCTTCTAGAAAAGATGAAAATAATTTTGATAGAGTGGGAGAAGGTCTGAGATCAGCAAGATAATATCCAATAAAAACAAGTGCAGAGTGCTCCCCTTTAGAAAGGAACAAATACAAAATAAGGAATATCTGGCAGATGACTGGAAGCTTGATAGAAGTCAACAACCTGATGTCCTGCAAATGAGAAAAACATTGTTTTGGGTTGTGCTAATAGGACTGGCAGAAGCAGAATACAGGAAATAATACTTCTACTCACTGTAAATATAATTCAAGAACAAATTAATAAATTTGGGGTTCAGGAGAAGGACAAGAGTAGTTTTAAGCCATCTCAAAAGCAATATTGTTTGGGCAAGAGGTATATCAAGAACAGAAGAGAGTGGGATACAAGGGTAACAGTATGATGTGTTTAAAGGGTTTTTGTGTAAGTCCCAGTTTTACATTATTTTCCTGAGTCCACCAATGGCAACAGTCATCAGTAGTCTTCATTGCAGCAAATCTTACATTCAAGATTAGAAAAGTTTTTAATTCTACAAATGGAAAACATTGCAGCAGCATGTCTGAGGAGATGTAATCTCTACTAGATTTTAAAGACTAGGAATAGAAAATACTCAGCCTGTAGCCAAAAGATAGAGTAGATCAGCTAGATTTCAAGTTCTCTTTTATTAAATATATCTCCATTACTATGTAAGATAATAAAGAACAAATATTACTTCACTTGTATGATTTCCTAGAATAAAAATTTATATCCTTACGTAAAAGATTTATGAAACTGTGAAATAATAATATATTATTTGAGCATACATTAAGTTATGCAACCTACCTGTATGCAGAAATAGATGTTTGTAGCAAAAGGCTACAAAGGAACTGCTGTGAGTTTTCTGCAAGATACTGTTTTATACAGTTTGATATAGTAACCAGTTGAAATAGTATTGTCATAATCCAATAGAAATTGTAGTGGTTTTTACGTAGGTTTAAATTTGCACTCCCTTTTCTCCTATTTTAAAATACTGGGGTTTTTAGCTTAACATGTTTTTGTAAGGAACCAGTATTAAATAGATCATTAATACTTTGAAACGTATTTAATGTTCACTGTCATTTGCTTTTATGCGTAATAAGGCACAGAGATGAAAAATTCATGATAACATACACTAGGAAATTGGATTTCAAAATGAGACAAATTATATGCAAATAAGGGATCAAAATTCAAACAAAAAGAGCAATTATGAATTTAGTAAAATAATTTTTTAAAAGGACAAAGAGAAGGGGGAAAAAAAGTGATAAAAAATAGAACAACTGTGCTTTGATGTATGATAAAAATGGATTAGTCCTTTAAGTGTCAAGCCTCTTGTAGAAACAACATTATTAGCTCTATCTTTTAATAATAATGTCAGACTGCAATATCTACAATGATTTTTAGAAACAAATTAATTTGCAATCAACATTACTGTGATTACAACAAGTAAGTGTTATAACATGCCAAAGGCATATTTTGATACTAGGAATGATAATCATTGCTAGCACTGTGAGGAGGAGGGGGAGCCCTAGGTGTACGCATGCTAAAGAACCAAGCAAGCAGATTAATATAGAGTGTGTCAGATATAATAAGTTCTCAAGCTCCACATAATAGCTCTGTACCTGCTTGTTCTGCTCTAGCACTTGTCTGTGACAGTGACAATTATTAGAAGACAGAGCAACTGCTTTAAGGGTCATGAGCTAATTTGCCCATTTATAGACTTCAGAAACCCAATACTTGGTCATTAGTAGCCACACATCCCTAAAAGCCATAATAAAAGTCTGTCTCAAGTCTACAGGAAATATAATTATGAAAATTTTCCCACTTCTCTTCTTTCACACAAACTCTGCTGTTGTGTAGGATCTGTATAAAGGGAAACATCCCAACAGAATGAAAGGTCAGTACTAAAGTATTCTTTGTAATAATACTTTCATGAGTTCCCAGAAATGGGACTATGGAAAGCAATTATGGATCACTCATGTTTGGATTTACTGTGAATGCTTTTTTGTTGTTCTTGTAGTTTGGTCTGTTTTGGCATTTTGGTTGTTTTTGGGGTTTTTGGGGGTTTTTTGGGGGGGTGGTTGTTGTGGGGTTTTTTTAAATCATTATTTTTTTGAATACAGATTTTAATGACCTGTCAAATTGGAAGTGCTGCATTTTTGGAGTAACCTAAAGTACACATATGACCAAAAGATGTCTGGAATCCTAGGTATGGAAAGATATTTCATTTATCTATAGACTTCCATTCAAGTGAGAAAATCCTTTAGAGAAAAATAGAATTATCCAGATATGCTGCCTTATACATAAATAATTCACATAGTACATTTAAATTTATTGCAAGGTAACGTCATCTTTTAGAAAGACAAATGGTGCTTTGAGTTTATATAGAATACTAAAATGAAGCTTAGAGTGTTGGCAGGGATAGTTTATTTGATTCAATGCCTAAAATTGTAGTAGGTTTTTAGTACAACGCCCAGTAATGTATAACAATACTTTTCATACTTTCTTCTAAAACTTTTCTTTATATTGTATGCAAATTCACCTGCATCAGGATATTTAGTTGGATAAACAAGCTACAGCTGATCTGTTAGAGTAAGCATTATTTAGCATTCTCAGTGAGTCACAAAGCAGATGGGTGCTTTTAATGTTTTCATAAGAAAGCACAAAAGAAAAAGGATTAAATGTCCTAAACAAAGTAATTCAGTGCTCATTGTTTTGATTGCCTTAAAATGTTGCAATTTTCATTATATTAAAATTATTGTATGAGTTATGGTCATACCAAGTAGAGAAAAATATTTTTTTAAAGGATAAAGTTGTTAAGATAGAACAGCTTTAGCTCTGAGAGAGTAAGGGTCTGATAAAAATAAAAAATCCTCACAATGGTATAAGACATTTAAGTTGTTTAAAATGCTGCAGATGTTCACGGAAGACTTTTGAAGGAGTTTTAGTAAATGCCCTCTAAATACAATATGGCATAATGGCCACCAGCTTTCCATCTCAAAGTTTAATCTTTTCTTAAAAAGGATGAAATCATTCAATGTGTGTAAGTTATTACGTTTTGCTGAGTTCTGGAGCCCTTTCATTCTGTCAACACTTCTGAAAAGAACAAGTTTTTGTTCTAAAGTACATTGTGTACAGCTGTATAGCGTTTCACGTGTGATGGCTTCTGCTTATGAAAGAGTTTGATTTAATTGCTAAAATATTTTTCATTCACCTAGACTTGGTTTTCTTCTGTTTGATCCAGAATAGTACAAAGCAATAAAGCTGACAGTTGTTTCCCTGCAATATGTTAGAAATTCTTCAGAAAGCTGACTGACTGAGAATACAAAAAGATTCACAAGAGAGGAAAACAAAGCTTTCAGTGGTTTGCATAAAAATTTGGACATTATTTTCTTTATTTAGATCTGTGTTAAAAAACCTCAAACAAGCTAACATTTGGTTCTTCAGTATTTTTTGAAATTAATTTGATTGTTAATATTAAATGTTATTGCTTGTTAAATTTGTTAGTGCTTTTCAGTAAAAATTTCTAAGGACATAAGAGGCATGCCTCATGAAATTACCACTATAAAACAGTATTAGAGTATTGCAGTGCAAGGATGAGTAAAGATAGCTTAAGCAGAATAGAAGCGATGTCATTCAAAAGGACACACTGAAACACTTTTGACAAAAATATCTAAGTAGCAAGCAGAAGAACTAATAGAAAATGTACCACGACTAAAATTTCAGATAACTATTGAGCCTAATTCTAATGAGGAACATGACATTTCTTTTGTATTAAAAGTATGAAAAAATTTGATTACATGGTTTAATGTATTTTCTTACATGTAACTAAAATATTGAGAACATACTAACTGAAGCCTGTCGCATTGTGCCAGGCAAGGAACTGCAGTGAAGCTGATAGGTCTGAGACTGAAGCATGACCTTTGAAATAGTATTCATACCCTTACTTTTTTCCTTTTGTGCATTTGTTGAATAAATAAATAAATCTGCCATCCATTGTCAATGAGATCTACTGATAGAAAACTATTTAATTACCTGTGACAAACCCTTTTGTCAGCTGCTGATAACTAAGTTTAAATAGTGACTTGGCCAAAGGTCAATATGGATTATAGACCTTTCCCTGACCAAGAGCAAGATCTTAATTAGAGGTTCATGGTTTTATCAAAACTAGTTTCTTTTATATATTGATATAACTATAAAAAACCCCAAGAATGAGTGTGATCAAGTGTCAATGTGTACAGTTCACTAACACTAGACTGGAAGACCAATGATCTTTTTTCCATTTTTCCAGGGCTTTTCAATGTGAACTGTTTTAAAGTGGATTAGATTATAATAATTTTTCTGAAGATTATTAAGATGATTGAGGTTAAGAATCCCAAGTGAAAATGGAAGGTAAAATAATTAAAGGTAGTAAGAAACATTAGTTTCACCCACCAGTTATTTAACCTTTTCAAATAATTCCTGAAGATTTTACTGAAGGAAAGAGTCTGGAGACTTCAACAACGTACTATTTTTGCAGTAAAAAAAACCCCAATCTTAAAATAATGCTAGCAGACACAAGATAAATAAAAAAATGAGTGCAGATGCAGCACCTTACACTTGGCCTTCTTGAACTTCATGAAGTTTGCACGGATTCAGTTTTCAAACTTGCCAAGGTCCATCTGGATGGCATCACTTTCCTCCAGGGTGTCACTTGCACAACACATCACGGTGTCATTGTGAAACTTGCTGAGGGTGCACTAAATCTCACTGTTTACATCACCAACAAAGATTTTAAACAATGCTGGTCCCAATATGGACCCCTGAGGAACACCACTCATCACTGATCTCCACTTGGACATGGAGCTGCTGACCGCAATTCTTTGAGTGTGGCAAACCAGCTGGTTCTTTATCTATCAAGATGTCAACCCATCAAATCCATGTACCTCCAGTTTAGAGTCAAGGATGTTGAAATGATTAACAGTCGTGGAAAAGAGGAGGAATTATTTTAATGTGAAAATATTTACAATTATTTTGGAATTTTGAATAATCATTTTGCAGAAATTGCCTTAGGGTTCCCCCAGTGTTATGCCTGTCTGTGCAGGAAACAGAAAGTGAAAAGAAGGTCTTCAAAACACAGGGACTAAAATCGAGATAATTATGTAAGGAGAAAATCCTACTTCCTTCACCAATTGCTATCAAAGAAAACACCACTGATGTTATTATTAGAGAAACTTAGGAAAAAAAAAAAACCAGCTGCTATTTTGCCACGTTGGAGTGATTCAGAAAGAAATGTTAGGAAACAGTTATTTGAGCCAAGGACAAATTTGAAGCAAGGAATTTCATGAATTTCAGTGCTACTTTATGGAAAATGAACTTTGGAAACAAAACTTGCATCATTTGGAAACCTTCTTAGTGTTAAGATTCCTTCTTAACATTTCCCTAAAGGTCTTTAAATCTTTTGAAAAATATCATCTCCCATCCACAATCCAATTTTGAAGCAAAGCATTAAAAAGCACATGTTATGTTTTGAAAGCTAAGCAGATAGACAGCTCGTTGAGACACTGACCGTCATCATCCTCTGTACACCAAGAACAGCTGCAAGTACACTGCCAGTCACGGCTGACTATTAAACGGACTGTAACTGGTCCTAGTGTGCTGCCCAGGGAAGAAGCTGCACTAGCAGAAACTGGGAGCACCCTCCTTCCCTAGCATCACTATAAATTAATAATAACAGTGCAACATTGACCCTTAACAAGGTCAAGTCCAAAGAGGTAGGGAAAAGAAGATAAATTCTCACTTAAAACACATGAATTCTTAAAAGGAAAACCAAGTTGTGCTTCTGTGTCTCCACAAGTTAATGTTGTGTGATCTTAAGAATCTGAAAGGCTGTTATAAAAAAACCCCTAAAGGTTTAAAAGGGCAGTTAAGGGAATTAAAACCTTAAAACCTTACATCGTCTCGGAAGCTTCTTAAGGAAGCTGTATTAGAAGCGCAGAACAAATCTATACTACTCATAAAAGTCCTGAGAAAAGAAGCAAGCTTGGTTAAAAGGCAGGGGCAAGGGGAGTTATTTGAAAGCAGTCTTCAAAGAACTGGGATCATGTTGAAATGAAGAAAATAGAAGAAAAGTAATATCTGGAAAGTTAAAAAACTCCATAAAGCTGAGTGAAAGAAGAGCTTGAGGTAGAACAAGCAAAATTCATAAAAATTAATAAATTTTTCTTCAAACACGTCAGGAGCAAGAACTCTGAGAGACTTCAAATCCCACAGATTATCAAGCTGTAAAAGGAGCCTTCAGGAAAAATAAAGTTACAGAAGAAAGCTGAACAGACACTTTGTGGCTGTGTTCACTGTTGAAGAACATGTACAAAATTTCCCACCAGTACACCCCACCTACCCTTTTTTTCCTTTTCTTTTTTATATTTTTTTTAAATTGGTAAAGGATTTCAGAAGATGTGCTTCAACTTGAGCTCCCCTAGGAGAAGTTTCAGGAAAAAAAAGACAGTAATGAGAGACCAGAAGCAGATAATTTTCATCCAAGGCCTTAGAGATTTGATGGTAAAACAGATGAACAAGATGTGATGTACATCCTCCCTCCTTCAAAATCCTTGAGGTACGCAAGAAATTGGAGGGAAGTACAGGGTTTTATTTAACCACAAATGCTTGAAGGCTCACAGATTATTCAAAGAGGTAGTACCCTTGTTTCCCCTGTTATTATAGTCTTTTCTATGCATCTGCTTTTGATGGTAACACCAGATGAGAAGGACATTTAATCCCATTGCAGTACCTCTTCTCTTCCGTGCTTGAGTTATGATGGTAATGACAGTTTAAGTATTACCAAAATGAGAGCAAAGCACTGAAATGCCGTGCTAAGGTACCCATTACACTCGCCAAAACAGCAATAAAATGCAGTACCCTGTTGGCTTTTTTTACTGCAGCAGCACCCTGTTCACTCACATTGAACTTGTCCACTGGGACCGCCAGGACCCTTTCTGCTGGGCTGCTCCCCAGCTGGATGGTTTCCAATTCTCCATTCAATTCATAGACCACTTGCCTGGATGGTTACAGATCAGTTTCTCTAGCATGAGCCTGTGGGAATCCTGAAAGCCTTGTAGAAATGTACTGAAATCCTTGGAGAAATCCAGGTAGGTGATGTCCACTGCTCACTCCTTAAAGACTCTCCAGCTTCTGTAGGTCAAATAAAACTAGACAGCTACCTTTAAACTCTGAGGAGGTACCTGGAATAACTGTCATCCAACTCTGAAAAAATAATATTTAAGATACCAGATTAAAAGGGACAGAGAAACCTTGCATCTTCCTAAATCCAAGATGTGATTCTCCAAGCTTCCTTTTAACAGTTACCTTGTAATGAAGAAATTAGAAGCCTGCGAGCACTTGAATCACTGAGATCTCAAATCCTAGTTGCAAACTCCAAAATATAAAAAAAAATTAAATGAAAAATGTGGATCTTTAAGTTTAGCAACATCTACATCTTAGGTCATTCCCTAGGCCCTTATGTTCCAGAAGCACTTGATATGGTGTGAACACTTACAACGTAAACAGACCAGCAATCCTTTTACTACATAAATATATAATGTTAGCAGGCACAAATTGCATAAGCAGCGTAGGGCAAATATCAGAGCAACACCTACAGAACTGCATTTGTAATGTGATAACTCCTTACATAGATCGTATAAATAGACAGTGTCTTAGTTAAAGTAACTCTTTAAAAGGCAGATTATGTGGTTTTGAACTTAAAAAGCAGAAGAAACCTGAAATGAGGACTCTCTTGTATTAGATGTATCCAATGAGAGCCAAAAGACTGCACAAAAGCACAGCTTTGGTAAGCCAGCATTAAACTGAAGAGTTTATAATGCACTCTCCACCATATTGTTTTGCTGACTATGGGAAACTCTCTGCCTGACTGAGATACTTACATGTATCTGAGATATTTACATGTTTGCTACTCTGCTGAGTTCTCTCCTAGACAGGACCAGCTTTCAAGCAACATAAGAATTACACATACACATGCATATATATATTATATGAATATGTGTTTCCAATTGGCAATCTGGAAAGAAGTATACTAAAATCCTGTGAGAGCTTGGAACCTGAAAAGAGGAGGATGGATATTAAAAAACCCCAAACAGTATAATCAAAATGTTTCACGCATTTCTTTCACTTCATTTCAGGATATTTGTATTTACTATGTCTTATAAGCATAGAGGTTCCTCATGACTCCTTATACAATGTAAAATCCAGCATAATCTGAAAACTGACTGCGGCCTTTATTTTTTATGGCACTAACAACAAAAGGTAACAACAGTTTTGGAAACACATACATTATAAAATCAACTCTACGCTAAATTTTGGAGATCTACATACATACAGAAAGTTATGCACAGCTCCAGATGTTGCAACTACTGATAGGATGTGATGCCCCTGCTTCCGAGTGTGGTTTGTCTTTACAGAGTTTATGCCCAAGACTCTCTGGATACCATTACAGTCATGGCTCTCTTCAGCTCTGCATGTGGTTAGAATGTGTTCACAAATGCCTGTGGTATGCCATGTAGAAATATCCACTTGAATTCCTTTAACAAATCTTCTGTAATATACTGAAATATATATATATACTGAAATATACATATATATATATATGTGTGTGTGTGTGCGTGTGTGTAGTAGGGAATACAATGGGACATGGGTTGGCCCAGCCAGATAATTAACAATTACAAGCAATGGATATTTTATTTTCATAGAGATACTTATTTATTTTTATGTCAGTGTCTACCCCTTCTCCTCCTTTTTTTTTTCCCCGTTCACAGAGATTTTAATTCCTATTCCTTGAGAACAATTCTGAGAATCAGTCCTAGCCACCTGTGTATTTTAATATACTCTCAAGGATCTTGCTTCTAGGATGAGAGCTGGGTCTATGGATCTAGGAGGTGACAAAGAGAGGTTGTGAAGTCTCCATTCTTTGAAACATTCAAAAGCCATGTGGACATGATCCTGGGTAGCAAGACTCCAGGTGGCCCTGTATGAGCAAGGAGGTTGGACCAGGAGAGGTCCTCTCCAGCCTCATTAATCCTATACTTCTGTGATTACTAACCTTGCCAAAAGACTTCTATTCTGATTTTGATTTGCTCAATGCCTTTTAAGAAAAGCTGGGGGCATATAAAGATCAGCAGTATTTATTTTTCTTATTGTATCACTTTGTATGTGGTAACAGCACAGATAGCAGCAGGAAATAAACACATGTTAGTATGTAATAAATCAGTGATAGCTCAATTTACTTGTCTCAGCCAGTCTTGATTTCCCCTGTGATGCTCTCCTGTAAATCTTTTTTCTGCTCCTAGCTTGTAATTATTTAGAAATACATTTCATTGCAATACTCTTTCACATGCTTATAAGCCTCTGCTGTAGTGTCAGAACTCTTCTTTCTTCTGCCCTGCACTGCTGCTGATAGAAATTAAACTTGGTATGAAATGTGCACAAAACCCAGAGTAGATACCCTTTATAATAGAAATTGTGATTGAGAACGTTTTTATTCTGGTTCATTTATGTGTCAAACCGTGATGTAGAGAGATTCCAGTCAGAACTACATTGGTAATTGTATTAAAGTTGTAATGTGTCATCCTTCATGATTAGTCTTCATTTTCATCATTAGAAAGAATCAGATAATCATAATTAAGTTTTCGTTCTGTTAGAGTGTAGGCCAGCGTCAGAGTTACACAAGAGAAAAAGGAAGGACAAGATCTCATTACAAGTCCCACTGTGGCTGGAATATGCCCCCAACTCTAGATCATGAGAGGATCTGTATTAATCCATTTGACCTCTATCCTGGAAAAATTAAAAGAGTTGCAGGCTCTAGGAGCAGAGCAGGGTGTAGCACTGGCCAGTAACATTCCTTCGCAGGAATCTCTCTCCAGGAATAATAAATAGCTTAAAGACAGAAAGTAGCTTTATTCACTAAGTGGAGAGTTTATGTGATAATGTGGCATGATAGGTTCAAATCTCCATTGTGGAAATGTAAATCAAGACATTTAAAAGGAATTTCCTGATCAGATAACAGTGTGAAGGCTTGAGGTAGAAAAAATAAGTCTCCTTTCTGCAATACACAGCTCTTTATTATTTAAGCCTCTTCTGAGCATTCTCCACTTCTCTGATACCCTGATGAATACAACAATGACAGCATCAGATGAAAGTAATTTCTGACAGAGACAGCTTGTATCTAAAAATATTGTTTATCGATAGTTCTTTAACAGAGACGGCTTGTATTTATAAATATTTAGCATCCTCATTGAAATATAAACATGAATGGAAAACAAGAGTTGGAAGCACAATATCTGGCAATAAACTAATTACCTTTATAATCAATTCTATGACTGAACTACACTGCTTTTTCAATAGACATTAGCTAAATGGGTTTTGAGAAGTGATTTGCTGAATTTGTTAGTGGAAATCATTTAGTTTATTATTTTCATCTGGACAAATTAACAGCAGCTTTTTTTCTACTATGGCTCCTTCAAATGTTGAAACGCTTCAGTTTCTTTCAAAATGCAAACATATGAATACTTAAGTGGAAAAAATACTACGAAAGCTAACTGGATGTTTAGAGTATTAACGTAAAATAAACTGGAGATATTTTTCTAGAAATGCTGCCAGCTGTTTTCTCCAAGTGCAGAAATCCACACAAAACTTGCAACTATTTCCTCCATTTGAACTTTATTGTGCACCTACTTAGGCTTCCATGCCAATGGGGAAAACTGATCTTGCTTCCAGTTGTAATAGTTCCAGTAAGAAGACATTTGGCTGACAAGAAATAAACAAATTCTAAACCAGAGTCATCTGGAGAGGAGGTTCTGTGCAGGTTAAGGGAAGCACTGTATGCTTTGGAACTGCTGGGAGTCCACCCCTAGGAGACAACTGTTATACACAACGTGCCATTAAACAGCTCAGCGTTTAGTACAGATTCCTTAACACAGTGTATCTGCTCTCCTCAGAAAGGGATTTGGTTTTTATTTTTTTAATTTTTAATGATAAGAGGTTTCTGGTTATGTACGCACACAGAATTTTAATGTACACCAGATGTTTGGGAATCTTGTTTGCCATTCTTTGGCTGAGCTTAAGTGGTCTTTTCTAGATTTTGGATAAAACATCCAGTGATCAGAGTAGCAGCAAAATTCTACCAGTGCACCTAAAATATTCAGTTGTGTTCTGCATGATGCTTAGAAGGAGAGCTGATACAAGTTGCTGTGTGAGCTCATACATCACGACCTATGAGATAAGACCCAGAGGAAATAAAAGTACTGAGAAAGACTTTTTGTTGTTGGACCCAAGGATACTGCTCTCAAACCCAACTGACTCCTCAAATTAATGAATTGGTTGGCTTTTAAAGTGTTTGAGATAGTTCACTGATGCTGACAGCATGGTATTTGGATATCAAACAATTTGTGATACAGATTTTCATACACAACACAATAGGTGTTGCTACAGTTTGTTTGCCATCTCCATGAATTTCAGAATAATCTAAGAAGGGCTCTGTGTGCAACGATACACATGCACATCTTCAAGTTAGAATACTTGGTTAGATACTTGAATTATCTCACAACATGGATGACGAGAGTTAAGGGTTCACTACTACTATTTTAGTTTCCTGACTGGATAGATTGTAGAAGATGGTATTCTTATGCTGTATCTGTACCTAGAGTATATTTGCTGAAGCTAAAGCAAAAGAATTCTGTGAGCGTGAAAAAGAGTACAAAATCCCTTCCTAGAATAAACAAACTTCAGGTTTTTTTCTCTGAACACAGATGGCTGGTCTTTTTCAGCGTATTTCAAAGAATCTCCTTTGTATGAAATCACTCAGTTCCAACTAGAAGGAAAGAAGAATCTATTGCCCCTGCACAACCCAGAGCCAGATTTGAGGAGTAGTCTTGGAAATGAATGTTGGGCTGTAGGTGGGTAATAGGGGAAGTGAATTCATACAGGAATCCTACAGAAGTTCTTGGGTGAATGAAATGCCTCTTCTTTTTCTCCTCTGAATTTCAGTTAAAGCTTCTTTTTAAAACGGAACAAAAAGATAAAGAAACATAAGGCTTGCTCAAAATGTTTGCCAAAGCAGCAGAAAACTGGATTCAGCTCTCACCTTTTCTTCCATCACAGGATATAAGAAGTTTGAATCAACAGGGAAAAGACTAATTTGAAGAGAAAAGGTGGTCCCAAAACTTCTGTTGTGTTCTCTCAGACCTGGAAAGATCCCTATTCTTTTAAAGCATCAACTATTTAAATACTAATTGACCTTAAAAGAGAGCAGATGCTCCGGTACAGCCCATAACTAGAAGTCAAATACTGCTAGGCTTCAAAGCCTGTGTCAAGAAATACTTAACATATAAAAGCAATGTATGCAATACAAGACCTAAAACCTATTTCATCTATTTGTGAAGCGTTCAGTCTCACTCTATTGAGTTTGCATGTCAAGGCTTTTGGTAGGGGGAGGATTTCTCTGAGAAGCTGACAGAAGCTTCTCCCATGTTGAACAGAGCCAATGTCAGAAGACTCCAAGACAGATCCGCCACTGGCCAAGTCCAAGCGCATCAGTGACAGTGGTAGCACCTCTGAGATAATAGATTGTGTTATCTATTAAGAAAGGAGGGGAAAAAACCCTGTCCAACAGCAACGGCAGTCAGAGACAGGAGTGCAGAAAATATGAGAAAAACAGTCTTGCAGACACCAAGGTCAGTGCAGAGGAGGGGCAGGAGGTGCTCCAGGTGCTAGAGCAGAGATTCCCCTGCAGTCTGTGGTGCAGACCATGCTGAGGCAGCTGTATTCCTGAAGCCTGTGGAGATCCACACAGGAGCAGAGATCTACCTGTAGCCTGTGAAGGACCCCACGCTGGAGCAGGTGAATGCCCAGAAGGCTGTGACATCGTGGCAAACCCATGCTGGAGCAGGATCCTGGCAGGACCTGTGGCACCATGGAGAGAGAAGCCCACGCTGGAGCAGGATTGCTGGCAGGACTTGGTATACCATGAGGGACCCTCACTGGAGCAGTCCATGAAGAACTGCAGCCCATGGAAAGGACTTGCGTTGGAGAAGTTGTTGGAGGGCTTTCTCCTGTGGGAGAGACCCTCTCTGGAGCAGGGGAAGAGTGTGAGGAGTCCTGCCCCTGAGGAGGAAGGAGCAGCAGAGGCAGCATGTGGTGAAGTGACAGGAGCCCCCATTCCCGATACCCCTGCAGCACAATGCAGGGAGGAGGTAGAGAAAATTGAGAGTGAAGTTCAGCCTGGAGAGAAGGCTTTAAGGTTTGGCTTTATTTCTCATTATCTTACTCTGATTTGATTGATAATAAATTAGGTATTTACACATCTGTTATTGAAAGAAAGGCAGTGGCAAGATGGAAAAAAACCAGAACCTAAACATTCTCCATGACAATATTATAATAAAAACTTCCAGCCCCTAAACACATAAACACTAGAATATCATTTTTTATCACAGATGATTACAACTATGTAAAAAAATCTGTTTTACAGAAGGAGAGGGATTATTTTTTTTTTTTTTCCTAGAATATCTACAGACCTCCTTAGACCATTAATTTTTGATCCTTCTTACACTTTATATTTGTCCTATGGTGCACCTTTACTTAGTATTATCTACTTTATCAGTCATTTTGCTATGTTGAAACTCTGAATATGAAAGTTTTACATCCTTTTGAAAGAGAATAATTGTGACTTCAAACAACAAAGGGGTTACTGCAGAGCCAACCTCAGTAAAACCTTTTTTTGGCTGGTGAAGAACATTCCCATTTATTGAATCCCTGGAAATAACATTGTTCTCTTATTTAAACATAGACAAAATACTTTTTTTTTTTTTTTTCAAACTGAAGAAAACTAAAATTAAGGTCAAGATCCAATCTATTCAAGATAGACTACAATGACAAAGTGTCACAGCCTTTTTCTTCATGAGAAGAGGTCACAGGAGTTTCATCTTTGCCTTTATTCTGTCACAATTCTCATCTGTAATTCCAGGGGCTACCTGCCCTTCGCACAGCTCATTACACAGCCACTGGCTCCCTGCCAGCCATTAGGGAGGCCAAGAAAGTCACAAAAGGCCGCTTTGGAAGTGGTGGGTATGGATGCTTTGACCATCTCTACTGTCTTTCATCTAAATGTCTTAGAATGCTTGAATATAAAAAAAAAAAAAACCAAAACAAAAAAAACCCAAAACAAAACAAAACAAAACCAAAAACAAAAACAAAACAAAACAAACAAAAAAAAACAAACAAAAAAACAACAAAAAACCAAACTTCCAAACTGCCCAAAATTGTCTGTGAGAGGAAATGCTCTGTCCCCTTCCAAAAAGGTGGCAAAACTGTTTAATAGTCACTATCCTACAGATAGCTGTATATATGTGCAGTCCCAGTGAAACAGTTCAACTGGACTAATATTAAGCTTAAAAATATACACTGACAAGTTTGAAAAAGCAGCCACTGCTGTTCTTCCAGTTGTCCAGCCTCTAAATGACATGGAAATGTGTAAACAGGACTGCTTTGTTAATAAAAATCATACATGGCCCTCCTCCCAAAAAAAAGAAAATAAAAAATTATGAAAAACCTGAAGCACAACCAAAGTCAAATAACTAAAATAAAATAAACAAAACCAAACAAAAACCCCACAAACAACCACAAACTAGACTAGAAAAATCCCCTAAAAATAGATGTCTATGTCAGCATAGGTTTGTGAGCTATTACAGTTGTCTCAATACTGTAGTTACAGCAATTAATATCTAAAATGTACTGCAAATGGTAATATATTGCAGAAATAACTAATTTGTTTGCAGGATTTAATTAAACAAAATACAATTAAAGCTGAATTTGCTGATTCAGAGAGCTCGAAATACTTAATTTTATAAACTTCAAGATCAATGGACTGCTGGCCAGGACTTGGTGCAGACTGAGCAGATCTTGAGAGCACTGAGTTCCTGCCTCTCACAGAAACACCTCGACTGGTCACCTTCAGAGCAGCCACCTATTTACCTCTGAATACACAGGAGCCCTTTGCCTGACAAGTCTGATTTGGAAACAGAGCTTAGCCAGACTGTCCTAATTGTTCCGACTCTTTAATTTGCAGCGACAGCCCCAAGAGCTGGGGAACAAAGTGCTGTTTAGCTCTCCACAGAAAGAAGCATCAAAATCCTAATGCCACAAACTCTAGCTGAAGTCTGGGTTGCAGTATCTTCTGACTTTGCAGAGTTATCAATGAGTCTGTGCCTACACCACACAACAAACCAGACAAGCTCCATCACTAGCATTCTCCCTGGCATGATCTTGCACCTAACTAGCACGTGACCACTGGAATAGCACAGACCACAGGCTGCTCCTAGCACACAGGGGAATGAAATTCCATGATGAATGTGTGTGTGTGTACATATGCATGAGAGAAAGTGAGCTTGTAAGGTATTATTATGGGACTAATTTGTTCCAAATACCTTAAGAAAGATCCAGAAACAAGCATCATGTACTTTGAAAGGTCCAGATTACACCATGTGGCCCAGGGCCAAATAAAATATCTTGCTTCTGCGTTATTCAAAAGTATAGGTGTAGTTTCAAAGAGAGTTCTGTGGTTCAGAAGCATCTGTCACAGCAGGGCTATCTGTGCTCTCCCTGAACCAGTATAATAACATTCATAATCCACATAGATCTCACTGATGGTATCTATCGAGTGTTATGAAACAGACACAGAATCCAATGTCATGCAGAGATACTTTGTACGGGAGTTATTTTGTTTAAAAAAGACACCAGTTAGCCCAAATATGACATTCATTGAGAAAGGGAGCCTCCGGCTGGTCCTAGTGGGTCTGAGAAAAGTACTCCCAGAAATTTCTCATAAAAGGAATTTGCTGTTTTGAAATTTGTTTTTTTCTGTTTGTTCTATTGTTCTGAAAACTGCTCTGAATTTGTTCTGAAGAAACACACTGGACACCAGACTAAGTGCACCTACAGACAGTACCTATCATGATTCCAGGTGGGAGTAATATTTTTCCCCTACAAAACTTTCAAGATAAACCATTTAAAACAGATGAAAAGAGAGGACTAAACCTGCAGTGGGAGATGTGAGTCACAGAGAGGAAATATTTGCATTTAAAAGAAGCAGGCAGTTTAGTTTTTCCAAATTATGGGCTAAAACAAGCTGATGCCAGCCAGTCCTGAGTTGCAGCGACTATCTTGAGTTCAGGGATGGGGTAACTCAAAAACTGAGTCATCATCTCTTCAAGGTTATCTACATCCTCAGAAACTGCATTCAGAATGAAGCACACTAGAGCAGTCTAGAAAGCTGGTTAAGAATAGTACCAGTAAAATTTATGTTTTAGTCTCTCCACTAAACTTTCTTTTCCAAGTCAGCCAGCTGGCACCTGTGTTTGGTATCTTCAGTTTTCAGAAGATTCATATCTCCTTATTCAACTGTTTAAAATGTCTAGGTTAACTGTGTATGCATGAAACCAGCAAATTAAAGTCTACTGGGTCAAGACAGCAAAGGATTGGAAAGGAAATAAAATCTAAAAAAAGCTTTCCAGCAAAACTCTGCCATCCCCCAGGGAAGAGATCTTATTTCACATTTTCAAACAAATAATAATTTTTCCCAAGAAACAAAAATTTCCTGAAAATTTCAGTTCAGTGAAATGCTGAAAACTCCTGGATTTGGTTTAATTCAAACCCAAATCAAATTTCTACTAAAACAAAAATAAATCCTGATAAATGAGAATTCCCACTTTAGTTAGCTAAAACTCAAACAGCAGCACAGAATCACAGAAACATAGAAAGTAGGAAACAGAATTGTATTGCAACTGTTTCTGCATACCTGAATAACACCATGTAAATAAACCTCTTCAGACAATATTTTCCATATATCTAGAGTATTTATTCTACATTTATTCTAATGTGAATAACATTACTTTTTTCATCCAAAAACTTGATGATGGCACAGCAGACTGCACCATGTAATCACTATATATCTCCACAATAACTTCACTTACCATATTTTCCTAATTTCTCTAAATGGCTGTTTCGATAGCCATTGATAAATAAAAGTATAATTAAGCCTTGCTTAAAAGTTAATTTTCACGTAAGGGAAAGGCATTAACATCTCATTATTATCAATGCAGAAAGCTTGTAAACATAACATTAAGCCCAATGCTAAAAAATATTTGCAAGTTTCAGTTCTTGAGGAAAAAAAACCCCTCACTCCAAGATATCTACAAGAGATGGAGTACTGTGATTAACTCTATTTGTTTCAATAAATGGAGATTATACAGTGACCTTTACTTTAGCTGCCTTCGTTTCTCCATTTTTAATCATTATGCAAGATTTGGTAGGATTTGCTGCTGACATTCTGCTCCTCAGGGGACAATTAGCAGAGAAGTGAATTCACTAGAAAGGCAGCAGATCTTTTCACTTTACTACCTAAAATGACAGGAAAAAGCCCAACTTTGCTGGACTGTCATAATGCTCATCTATGGCTGGATCTGAGAGAAGTCAGATAATTCAATGCACCACACAATTACATAAATCTGTCTGAATTAAACATAGGTGATAAAGAATGTTAATGATGTATAAAATATGTTCTGTGGTGCTGCAATTAAAAGTTTCACTGCACAATAAAGTAAAAATGTTACTGTTTTCATTCTGAAGGAGTAATGTTAGTCTCTTCACCTTACCCTGAAACTTACCACCTTTTTCTTTTCTTGAAGTACTACTAATATTGAGAGTTTGCACAAAGGGATATGTGAAAGGCTTTTGTGGTTTTGAGCTTTAATTCCTGCCACCTGATCCCACGCAGGCAAACAGACTCACCTCATGTCTATTGTGAAGACTTCTGATTGACACATGCTTTGTATACTATGTTAGCTTTATACATGTTGTTTACATCTTGCTAAAAGTGTAACTACAAATTCCTGGTATACTTATACCTAAAACATACAGTCATCATTCAAACTCCATTAATGTTACTCTATTTCTATCACTCTCTATGCATTTAATATGCATTTGCTGTCTTCTACAGACTATGGTGTGGTAAAGCGAACAAAAATTCAGATAGTTTAGTGTCTCCAAAGAAAATAAGTATATGATTATTTATAAGTAATATTTTATTCAGTAGAAAAGGTCAAGAAACAAATCTTCTAAAGAACTTACATGTCTTGGGGCTTTAAACACTTTCCTGTGCTTGAGATTCACAGTCCCAGGAACAACTTGGGAAGAAGGTAACTAAGCCTTCCTTCCATTATGTCCCATTCCTGCCAGGAACAATGTATATTTCAGGGATTCTTTTAGAACAATGAATATGAGAAAAATATTTGGTCAGGAAAAGAGGCAGATTGCATAGAGTGGCACAGACATCTATAAGAATGAGTATGATGTCCAAAAAGCCCCCCAAATACAAAACAAACACCTCAGAGAAATTAAAGTATGTGCTCTAATTTAGCACACACTGTCAGAGAAGTGTGTAAAAGCCAGTCCCCCAAAAAAACTTGAAAGTATTTTAGTGATTCAGACATATTTATTTGCAGTAGAAGGAGAACAAAAGGAAAATAAACCTGCAACCTTTCCAGTTTTCTATCAATGGGGAAAAGAATGTCTGGTAATTAGAGTTCCATAGGTACTTTGGGGCAAATAATTTGTTTGGTGAAAACTTGACATTATCTGTGAAGCCACATGGAAATAAATGAAGCAGGATACAGCAAAAGAATTCTAAATAAATAATAATTTATTATTATAAATATTTTATTATTAGAAATAAATTATTATTATAAATAATAATAATGCAAATAAATGCATTTAAAGATAAAAAGTGGTAAATGTAAAGAAGACTGTGTAGACATAGGTCAATACATCTGTAAGAAGGAGAAAAAATTTAAACAATTAGTTTTTCAAAGTAGGACTTCATGAGACAGTCCTGTTGTACAACTCTTTTTTTAAATCTTTTTATTACCACCAGAATAAGCAACCATGATCTGTTATGATTAATTTCTTTACTGGACTTACTTAAAATTTATATTTTGAAGCTTTGTGCATGAGGGTTTAAGTGATGCCGTATTAAGTATTAATGCTGAGTCTGAATTAAGAGGTTAATTATAATTTTAAAAATATGGAAAATGCTCACCTACAGGTATATTTCTTAGTAACAGTGTGTTTACCCCCACAGAGATGTGAGACTTTTGCTTCTATTAACAGTTGGATTTCACCTGTGAGACCATATAATTACTTCAAACATTTTTGACATGAAAATTAACACAAAAATTTTCAAATGCCTAGTGGATATTGCTGTTGTAAAACAACATCCTGTGTGTGGAATTACAAGACCTGTTAAAAAGTACTGCTACAAAATAGATATTTTGCACAGTAGTCGTAAAAACAATATATATTTTCATGGCTCCTTAATATGCAAATCAAGAAATGTCTTAAAATACTCCCTGAGATTTAGTTCTGTGTTTTAGGACTACAAGAGCCCATTTATAAATTAACTGAAGACAAAGGAGAGTCTCCTAAATTAAATGGTAATAGGATTGGTAAATCTGACCTGTCAAAACACACTCCTCAACATGCATCTTACACCTGCACATATTACCCAAACACTATGCAGACCTTCAACATTCATCTAGTATGGTTTCTAATGTAACGAAAGGGAAACTTATGTCCTGCACCATGGATTGTTTTTAAGTTAATACTCACATACACAGAGATATTTACCAGTGAGGAGCCAATATATTTCCATGTAATAATCCAAATAGATTAATGACATACAACTACTAAGTGTTGTAGCATAATGTATTCTCAATGAAATAGTTGCAAAGACAGAATAGTCACAAATATTTCAGTCTTGCCATACTAAAAATAAAATAGATATTATTACTAAGGAGTTCTCATGTAGTGAGAAATTCTGTTCCACCTTAATCCTAGACGTAGCACACATAATTTACATACAACATAAATCAGGTGAATATACAAAACGTTTAAACACATCACCGATTATGTGCAACACTCTAAGGTGAAATGAGTGGATATCTAACGCTCACTCCTCCTGAGGCCATTAATCTCTGGAATATATCATGTGTAAATCCAGCAGGAGAAAGATACATATTGATTCTTAGTTATTGTAGTAGAAATTTTGCTGTTTTATTTTGTCTTGGTCTTTTTTCAGAAAAATTGAAGAAGATAATTTAATTGATAGCTTATGCATTTTCATATATCTGAACTATAAAACTGCCTTTGCGTAGAAGCAAACATTCAGGTGTTGCCGTGTGGCGGCACCATACGGTGCTGGCTAGTGAAGACCAAGACCACCAACCAAAACACGTTGATTGGTGGGACCTCACAAGTGGCCAGGACTCTTAGCTGATGGTGACAAACCATAAACCCCTGCGACTGTATGGTAATTCCTCTTTCCTGGTTGGCCCACCGCCTCTCCTCCCTTTTCCCCCCATATATAGTCATTTTCCCAAATGTTCTAAGCTTTTCGATGCCCCATTGGTTCCCAGTTTTTCTCCCCACCTCCCATGCTCCCTG
This sequence comes from Eulacestoma nigropectus, assembly GCA_013397775.1. Taxonomy (NCBI): domain Eukaryota; kingdom Metazoa; phylum Chordata; class Aves; order Passeriformes; genus Eulacestoma; species Eulacestoma nigropectus. The sequence goes on along the minus strand of VZTE01000834.1, from coordinate 525,615 downwards.
TTGGTTTATTGTATGTTTCCCCGCCTGTGTACCTCCCATTTTCCTGTTTGTGATTTGTCCCCCAGTTATTCTCTGCCCCTACCAGCCAAGGTATAAAAAACCCTCTGTTGGCCCTGTTTGGGGCTCTTTGTGCCCCTCTTCTCTTGCTCTGATAAACCTGTTCCTGTGACCACATGAAGAGTTCACCCCTTCCTCTTTGCCTTCTCCTGTGCCTTTGACAACGGTGGGTTTGTGAGCCCTTTAAGTGATCTCGCATACCCTTCCGCTGCGAACAGCACCCACCACTTCCAGAGAGTGAAGTCAGAAGAATGCGGTCAAGCACACTCTGACCTAGCTACAGACAGCGCGCTGTGTTATTCAGGGGCATCATAAAACTTATTCTTAAAATTTTTTTAGCAGGAGTCTCAAGGAGAAACAAGACATCTCTGGTAAAGATAAATACTCATTGCATTGTGTTGTCAAAAATACATTACCTTAATGATCAAAGTTATATAAAAAAATAACAGCTAGAACCCTGCTTTTCTTCTCATTGATCCTGTTTGGTCTCACTGATGAAAGCTCAGCGCTATCATCTAGAATTTAGAGTAGGGAAAAAAGCAGTTTAAGTTCTGAATAGTCTCGGAGCACAGAAGTATTAATGTCGGGAAAGATGATTACAGCTGTTAGAACTGAACATGAGCATTTTGGGGAAGAATGACTCATCCTTTGCTTCCCTGCACCATATAATTGAGATCTCACTACAGTTAAGTACAGTTCTTTATTTTCTAATCAGCAATTAGTTATTGTTTTCCCTACACAGTCTCAAAACTCCAAGATGGATTCTTCTTGTACTCCTCACTGCTGTCAAAATTCATGCATCTGATTTATTTATTGTTTTAATCATACATTCAAATGATAACCATGCTTTTCATCCTCAGCATGGCTAAATCTAGTTGAGTAAATAGCCTATTGCTCCATAAATGAGTCAGAAGAAATCAGCCAAATAGTAGTACTTTATTTCAATAACATCACTGATTTCTTCCATAGCCTATTTATCAGGCCAAGTTTGATTCAAAGAAAAGTAAATTATATATAGTGGAAAAAAATCTGAGTTATTTCAATAATGACGAAAAAGAGTCTGCAATCAAGAATAATTTAATGGTTTTAATGTAAGTAACGTATTCAAAGAGAATGTCCAATGTTGCATTAAGATAAGAAACAGAGTCTTTGAAATACTCTGTCTAAATATCATACTTTAGACAGGCCAAAGCTTTCCATCACTCTTCCGTCTTGAGGCAATCTACATTACAACTAAGTCAAGTTCTGCATGGATCAATTTAATTTATAAAACACATTTTTTTGATTTCCAGACCAATTCATCACTTTGGTGATAACAATTGAGCCTTTTTTTGTAAATTACAATAAATTACACCAGTTTTTGCTAGTCACAGTTCTTATAAGGATGCAAGTATGTCATTGCAAATAAACTTTAGATTAGCAAAGATATTCCAATGTAAAGAGTAATCTCTGGAAAATATAGTATCTACTGTTTTTTAAAGGACACAATTCCTATCTTACAATTTGCGTGAATCAACACAACCATTCAAATCTAATTTGACTGAGCACAACAACATCTTCCGCATATACATTTTAGTAAACATTTCACACTGGCCCTTGTTAAATAATACATGCAATTTATAATCCGTTGAGAGAGTGCTAACTTACTGTAAGTTTACATAGAAACACATTAAATACTTTGCATATGAAAGTAGCAAGCAGGCGCCCTATGATGCAGATGCAATTGCATAATTTACAACCTGTCTGAATTCAAAAGATTTCACAATTTGTTCTTCTTTTGCTGCATAATAATTTCCTTCATCTCTAATATCAGTAATGCAACATTAGACATACAAAGTCTAATGTCCAGACAGTGTGTGCAAGAGTAGAGAAGGACTGTTCATTTTCTGTATATGTAACATTATTCTTTCTTTTAAATATCTAGCCACTCAAATGCTTTGAAGGAAAATTAGAATGTTTGCTGACAAAACATATGCTGATAACTACTTTGAAGACTCATATACAAAATTTTAAAAAATTGTTCATTACACATGGTTTGAAGAGCCTGCAAGAAATTATCTTGAAAAATAAATAAATATTACTACAAAATCAAAAACAGCTACAGAAATAAACTCAATGTTCTCGCTATTAATGCTCTGCATAGTACTGTTTATGTATTTATTCTATATATGTAGATTGTTTATTTATATTATTTATTTAAAATGTTCTAGCTGTTGTGCTGTATGTAATACTGTATAATAGTAATGTATATATGCAATCAAATTAATGTCTGCCTATATGAGTTTGATATTTCTTGTTGAAATATCATTTTATTGAATGCAGACATTATATAAATCTGTTTGGAGGTCTGTGATCACTTCTGATCTGCATCATAGCCACAACGATCTGTTGATGTATATGACAGTTGAAATTCGTGTCAGTGGAGTCTGAACAGAACAAACAGGCAGCACGTTCTCTGGTAAGAGGAATCTGTTGCTTAGAATCCGTTGTTTGGCCACAATATTTTCTGGTTTTGCTTTAGCTGAAATATTTATTTTGTGTTGCTGGAATTGCTGTTTTGTGCAGAAATACCAGATTCTGAACAACTCTTGCATATGTTTGTGAGATTCCTTGACTTATTAGCCTGCTTTTCCTGTTGATTTTTCTATTTTGTTTTTTTGAATAATTTCCAAAATTCCAGCATACTGAGTATGTGGGAACACTCAACACTGTTCTAATTTCTTTTCTATTCTGGAAGGAATGGAGGGCTTATAGCACCCACCTCATTACTGATAAATAGACAGGGATTAGCCATTATTAACATTATTGTACACCTCTAAATACTGAAATGGTTACTGAAATGTAAGTTTGAAATAATTTTAAAGTACTAAAATATTTGACCTTCCCATCACCAAATCCACTCTACTGCTTTTTCAGTACACACTCCTTCCCTCTTTTTCTGTGGACACAGGTCATCTCTGGTTCCCCAAATTTTCCTGTTGAGGTCTGATCTATGCCCAATTCCATTTCAGTGACCTTTTTTGTTCCCACCTTATGTCAGACATCAAATGTGGAAAAGAAAAGGGGGTCAAAGGGTCACAGTAAATGCACCGAAGAAAGACCAGGGCCTCCTGACATAGCAATCTCTCTTTCCCTGCCTGCAGTCCAAATTCAGGTCAGGGGAAGGCTCCTCCTTGCTCAAGACAAGTGGTATTCTTCAGGTGTCAGTATGGAGACTGGCACTGTTTGAAATCTTTGTCAGCGACATGGATGATAGGACTGATTGCATCCTCAGCAAATTTGCCAATGACATCAAGCTGTTTAGTGCAGCTGACACGCCAGAGGGAAGGGCTGCCATCCAGAGGGACCTTGACAGGCTTGAGACATGGACCTGCATGAACTTCATGAAGTTCAGTCAAGCCAAGAGTAAGATCCTGCACATGGGTAGGGGCATCCCTGGTTGACAAGAAGTTCAGCATGAGGTGGCAATGGGTGCTTGCAGGCCAAAAAGCCAACTGTGTCCTGGGCTGCATCAAAAAAAATGTGGCTAGGCAGGCTGAAGGTGGTGACTCTGCCCCTCTGCTCCACTCTCCACCTGGAGTACTGCATCCAGCTCTGAGGCCCCCAGCACAAGGACATGGATCTGTTGGAGTCCATCCGGAGCAGGGACATCAAGTTGATCAGAGGGCTGGAGCTCCTCTCCTGTGAAGACAGGATGAGAAAGTTGGGTTTGTTCAGCCCAGAGAAAAGAAGGCTCTGAGGAGACCTTACAGCATCTTCCGGTATCTGAAGAGGGTGTCCAAGAGAGCTGGAGATGGACTTTTTACAAGGTCATGCAGTGACAGGATAACGGGCAATGACTTCAACTAAAAGAGAGTAGGTTTAGATTACATATTAGGAAGGAATTCTTTGCTGTGATGATTGTGAGGCACTGGAACACCCAGAGAAGTGGTGGATGCCCCAACCCTGAAAGTGTTCCAGATGAGTCTGGATGGAGATGTGATCAACCTGGTGTAGTGGAAGATCTCCCTGACCATGGCAGGAGGATTGGAACCAGATGATTTTTAAGCTGCCTTCCAACTCAAACCATCCTATGATTTTATGAAACTTTCCTTCTGAAAACTCAGCTTCACACTAATCTTCTTTATGCTTTCTGGCTGGATGATCCATTCACCCTCCTTCCGTTTTCTTGTCAGCACTAACCAGGGCTTGTATAACTCTCTATTCCCTCTCCTCACACTGATTAAATAAAATCCACCAACAGAGCCATTATGTTTTTTATCTTCTCACTGACACAACTATGACTTCTCTTTCAGCCCACTCTCTCTTTCATGACAGACAATTTTAGTGTGCAGGTTCAAGATATATATCATTATCATGGTTGAATTAAATCAGGAATGAAGCTGTTAATAATGAGATGAATCTTTCTGTATTGCATGTATCTTTCAGCAAAGCATATTTACTTGGAATCAGCACAGTAGGAAAGACTAGGGCAAACTATAGCAAGACATCTATAGTATGCAATCGATCTCAGTAATTGTCATACACAACTGTGAATTATGCTCCAAATTATTTTCTTGAGCAGAAAAGCATAATAACTTATTTTTCACTGATGTATGAAATTCCTGAGGAAATGTGATATGTCTGGAAGACTTAGCCCCTAAAATAAATAAATAGATAGATTTCCTTTTTTTTTTTTTTTTAATTATGCTCTTTCCTTTTTTCCTTTTCGTTTTCCTGGCTCATGGCAGCCAGCATACTTGGCAGGGAACTGCCTAATGCCAAAATTTCTGCAGCTTAAGAGGCATCTCACCTAACAGTAGGCATACACTGTATAAATCATAGAATCAGAGATTCATAGATTGGTTTGAGCTAGAAGAGACCTTTAAAAGTCATCTAGTCCAAGCCCCCGGCAATGAGCAGGGACGTTTTCAACTAGATCATGTTGCTCAGAGCCCCATCCAACCTGACCCTGAATGTTCATGGGGATAGGGCAACTACCACCTCTCTGCACAACCTGTGCCAGTACCACCCTCACATGAAAAAATTTTTCATTATACCTAAACTGAACCCCCACTCCTTTAGCTTAAAACCATTACCTTTTGTCCTATCACAATGAGCTCTGCTAAAAATTTGTCCCCATCTTTCTTATAAGACAAAATCCCACTTCTACTCTGGACTGAAAGAGGGCAGAAGCAGAACTCAAACATCTATCACAATTTTAGTCTTCAAGAATTCCTGCTTAGTTGTCAGTAACCTTTCACGTCTATCTAAAAAAAAAGTATGGGCTACTTCACTGGAGCAAAAATACCCATTCTGACACAATGGGCTGTGTAGGTCAGTCATCCAAGTCAGATTGGATTCAAAATTATTACTGTCCAATTAAAGAGAGTTAGAGGGAAAGGAAAGAGTTTGAGGTTCGTAGATACCATAAAATCTTTACAGTTTAGGATTTAATCCTGCTACTGCTTTGCCACACTAGCACTTAAAATCATTGCTTCTGCCAGGGCATGTTTGGGACGACATGAGAATGCCATCAGCCTGATCAATGCCTTTTCAGAGTGTCTACATGGTGAATAGAATAGTTTAATTTGTTTGAAATCTGAACTCCTCACACTGCAATCTATTGTCTAGAGGTTAACTTCTGCTCATATTGAGAAATTACCATATTTGGAAACATATTCTATGCTACTGAAATATTTTTTTTTGTCCCCTTACCATGGATTAAAGGAACTTGAATTAAAATGGTCTTCATTCCAGGCTTGGTTATAGTTTGTTGTTGAACAGCTCGTCATTGAAGCTCCAATATATGCATCAGAATAAATGATGCCTTCTTTATCCTATTAATTAGCTGGAATTCTGGTTTTCTAATGAAAAACAGCTTTATTTTCTATCTTTAGTAGCACATAAAATCTTAGATCTTAAAATCACAAAATGCAAATTCATCCAAAAGTAATTTTGAATCATTTTGAAAGGATTTACCAGTTCTATGCATATCTAAATGGGTAAAAATCCATCTATTTCACAAATGCATTAAAGTTAGTGTTTATAAAATATGTACAAGTAAGTTAGTAGTGTTTAAAAAAACCAGAAATAAAAACTTTGATGAAAACCCTAGAGTAAGAAAAAAACCTCACATAATTAGGATTAATGGATTAACCTAAAAGATGTACTCATAATGAAGATATCAGAACCAGGAATTATCTATTACTAATAATATTAAAATATATGCAATATATATACATATTTTCTCATAGTTTCTCTAAAAGTGTAAGAGAATTTCTAATGTAGTGGTTGAAATAAGTAGCCTGAAACACTGACTGAAAAAAATACATGCATACAGATATGAACTAAGGTAATTGAATCTTAAAAGACCAGTAATAGAAAAAGCAGCTCATTAGGGTCATTTCAAAAACTTAGGTTCAGTGGAGAGGTTAGGAATAAGAAATAAGGTTTGGCTCAGATTAAAAAAATAGAAGACAATTATGCAAAGACTAGAAAGGAAAACCTGGAAAAGGGATGGGAGAGAAATAAAATCAGGCCCAAGAAAAACTGTATATTTAAAATGAGCAAGAGTGAAATATAATTCACAGAGCAAAAAATAACCATCTCTATTTATCTGTTGTATAAAGGCTGGGTCTGTTTTTATTTCTCTGCAGACCACCAGCTTAATTAGCATTCCACTAAGCCCAGAGGTTTGCATTTGCAAATAAAATTTGATGTTTTGGCAGCACTGGCTCTAGTTGGGATGGAGTTAATTTCCTTCATAGCACCCCGTATAGTGCTGTGTTTTGGATTTGTGAGTAAAACTCTTGGTAACACGAGTGTTTTGACTATTGTTGAACAGCACTTATACAGTATCAAGATTTTCTTTCTCCCACTCCTGGAAGCAAGTACATTGAGGATATGTAAGTTGAGAGGAGACGCAACCAGGACAACTGAACCCAACAGAGCGAAGGGGTATTCCATACCATATAACATCATGCTCGACAACTAACCTGAGGGATATGAGTTTGGTTAGGTAACCATTGCTTGGAGATTGGCTGGACAATGATCTGCTTGTGGGAGGTGGTGAGGTATTGTCTCTGTATCACTTTTTCTCTTTCATTTTCTTTCTGTTTTGTCTTTTTTTTTCCTTATTGAGCTATCCTTAACTCATAAATTTACAGGGTGCATTCTGTTCCCTGTCCCACTAGTGGGAGGAGTGAATGGCTCTGTGGTGCTTAGCTAACAACAGGGGTTTACACACAACATCCTCTATGTGCTTGCTGTTTGAGATTTCTTTACCACTCAGAAATCACCAACACAATCAGGAGTCCAAGATAACTTGACTGAAGTCAGTGTAACCAGCCGGATTCAGAAAAAAACTTGCAAAAAACTTATGCAGTTTGGTTGACAAAGCCGGGTCCATTAAGTTTGTAGTAATGAAGGCACATCTATAGTAGGTTAAACATGCCTCTTTATGCTCTTTAGTAGGGTGCCATGAAATGCCCGCTTTGCTCATTTAGCAAGAGAGGCTATAAAAAAAAGAAAAAAAGTAGCAAAATTACTCTTGGAATCCCCCCTTAGCTGAATGTTATTTGCTGCCACTACATGCACTTTTGTTAATATATCTGATTCACAAGCATGTCCACAGAGTGTAAAGTGAGTTAAAGAACAGGATTAGTAATAAAGAGCTTACAAAGCAACTTGAAACAGGGTATCTTAAATATTAGATAGAACTGTGGTTGTGTGAAAATCATTCCTTGATAGTTTAAAGAGCTGCAAAATCAGTTACCTGATTCATTAGACTCAGTCTTCCCAATTAGTTACATGACCTAACATGAAAAGGACTCACAACAGGCAAAACAGGAACTGTGAAACTACAAAGTTAAGTATAATATTAAATACAAGGAATGATAAGGCAAATGCACAAACATCTAAGAAAAAAGCAACTGTGCCAGTCTTTAATTGTTCTTGTACAAGAGCAAATGCAGCTGCTCTAATGTGAAAACAGACAATTTTTAGACCCTTCTTTCCTGTTTGAAAACTATCCACTCCCAGGTGAAGGAAGATGTCCCTTCTTATATGAAGAAGCACACTTCTTTTGCATAATGCTGCTGCCTACGAGTTGCACTAAGTACATGACAAAGATGGCTCTAGCACTAGATTGTTACATACAGTCTAACAGACAATGAGGGATGTGTCCCATCACCTTCCTAGGTAATGCTGGCTCATGATCTCTCTAAATTACATAAATAGAACCATCCTTTTTGTCTACCATTGAAACTTATTATCTTTGGATGGATAACGGTCCACTAATTTTCACATCTAGAAAATATACTGACATATATTTGGGTCCTGTAATTCCTTTCACTTTACTGAGATTGTCTGGTTTTGCTACCATTCGTATTGGAGTTTATCAACATTGAATCTAGGTTCTATTCTTATAGCACATAAACAGAGTGATCATGAAAAAGACTTTCATTTTTCTTTTATTCTCCTTAATAATGCCTGTGTATCAATTCCTTTGAAACTTCACTATCTCTAGAGACGTATCTTTTTCCCAAGACCTATTATTGACTATCTGCTTTTTTTTGAAAACAGCAAGAAAAATTGCTCATTTGTGAATAACCAGTGTTCATCATTAGCCAGAAAAAGAAAGAAAAACAAGATATTCAAGTCTGTTATAGGTGTCAGCCCTCCTTTTGCATTTATACATCTTTAAAAGGACATTGTCTCCTTTGGCAACTGCTTTGCTTACAGACTTACTACATGATTAATTGTATTGTGCAGTGTCACATGAAATCACATGAATACAACAAGGTAATGTGTGATATCAAGACAGAATAGAGTTTCTAGTACTTTTGCAATGGTTTTTTATACAAATAAATCTAAAATATTATTTCATTAATCCCCCTCACACGTACCCTACACATCTTTCCTTGCCCCGAAAATCTTCCTAAATTTCACAGCCAAAGTGTTTGTATTATATTATTATAAAGAATTATATTATACATTTTAGCAATTACATGCATATTTCTGAAGGCAGAAGAACCCCCACAATTCATAGTTGTTGGCAATAGGTTCTCCATAAATTACTATGTGGAACTCTTTATATAGAAAGAAATAAATGTCTGTAACTTTAGAGATACGATGGAAGAAGCTGACAGAATAAACGGTTGCTAAAAAAACCCCCATTTGCTCTCCTCACAGTGGCCTACAAGTACTAGATAGAAAGTAAATAGTCCTGAAGAGAGCAGTGTCTAGCAAAATGGCCATTATTCACACTTGAGACATAGATTTATACTTTCGCAAAAGAATTCTGTGAATTAATGTAACTGATTTTTGTGTAAGCCAAGCTTTTAGTTTTTCTCAAAATGATTGAGAGAAAGACTTGACTTCAGTGGACCCTTGCAGCACGCATTGCAGACTCCTGTGACATTTTCTGCTTACACATTTATCCTTCTCACCAATTTAATGTGATGGATTTGGCTTAAAGTGGCAAACTCTAGCAGAGATTAGGTTCAATGTATCAGAATGAAGAGTATTCTGGATAAAGAATTAATTTACCTTGTTCGAAGGATTTGTTTTGGGGTTTTTTCCCATGTGACTCGGCTTCTAATTCATTATATTATCTTGATTATATGGCTGAATGTTTTCTTTCTTTAATATACATGCCCAAAACAGAGACAATATCACCTAAAAATGTGTGGTTTAGGGCAGACATGAAAAATGTTAACATATAAAAACTATTAAAAAAAATTAAGGACAATATATAAAAAAAACGCTCATTGAGTTTCCACAAATGGTATAAAATGTTTAAGTTACTCTTGATGCTATTTTTTGTTGGTATGCAAACCATAGAAATGAAAATATTTTTAGAAAATATATCATCAAGATAGACATGCTGAAAAATGTCTAGACAGTACATTTGCTTGATATAGCCTTTAACAGAGGAGATCTTTTATGCTGCTATTCCTGTTAAAGCATTTGCTTTGGGGACATTGCTATTCAGCTATCACTTTCCTTTTCAAACATCCTCTAAGGCCTTTCTTTCCTAAAGGACCATACACTGCTCTAGCAACTTTATGTTGTAGCTCATACTGCAATACTCTTCCTTGGTGTCACGAGGCTCAATAAGACTACCAAAAGGCTTACACTTTTAAAACTAATTGACTTCCTAAAGAAGTCTGACAGCAATGTTAAAACAAATATTAAGTTGAAACAGACAGGGAATTACAGGGAGAAATACTGCCTTTTTCAATTTCAGTACTGTCTCATCCGAAGATGTTTATTTAGTCCTAATTAATTTTTCTCTGAAAAGTTACATCTTGCTTAGATAAATGTGAAGTTGTACCAACAATAGGGTGGCAAAACTGCAGATCCTACTCCATTCAAACAGTTGCAGAAAGGAGCACACAGCATGTCAGAGAGGCTACCCAATGCCAATTTGAGAAGTTGGCACACAAACATAAGGGTCGGAAGCAATGACTTTCTGTCCCCTAATCTACCACGGATCACTTTCCTTCATGCTTTCAGCCGAAGCAACTGCCTTGTAGAAATCAAGGATGAGAAGGGTCCAATAATGCAACATCCTAAGTTGCATATGTAAGGCTGCATTTTGCCTTTTACGGGCATTTTTTTCTTTCATTAAAAAAAACCTTTCAGCATAGCAAGAACTACTGAGTTACAACTGTGCATGTTTTTTTTGCTAGAATACAGACACTATTTCAACAATGAGCAATACCTGGTAGAGCTAAAGAGCAATCTACAGAGATTTATTTTGTGAACTAGAAAGAGAGTCACTAACAATACAAATATCTTCATTGTAACAACAAAAGAGATGCATATAGAGTTTATCAGTGAGATAAATAAGATCAAAGCATTCAGTTCTCCAGGCTTTAACTCTACAGGATTACAGCTAAGCCATTTTTGAGCATACCTTTTTCTCTCACATTGTCATAGAACCAGAAAAAATATGAATTAGTATATAAAAAAATATCCTGGAACATAGGCCATACCACAGATTATTAAAATGTGATTACTTTAATGATTACTTATGAATTAGTTGTATTTTCTAGGAGGAAGAAGATCACCTAACACCAGTGTCACAGCTACCTTAGCAGAGGGAGTTCTACACAGTTTAATCTACAAATTAATTTGCTTTATCTGAAACATTTGAATATTCATCTAGAATTTATTTTCCTGAGAGTAATGACAATACAATATCAGAATGGTAGACAGTCATCTTTTGATTATTACAGAAATATTCCAATTTAATTTAAAAGGTCTTCTACTTGACACAGGGAGAAAAATCCATAAAATATCTCCATTTTGACACTCAGACAACTTGATCAGACCACTTTAGATGAAGATTTCCATTTTCATTCTTCATTTACTTTATTAGAGAAGAGGAAATTCCTCCAGTTATAATAAGGTTAAATAAGGTTAAAAAGCATTATATGATTAAACCTATAAAGAGCAAATTGAATGAAATTAACAGTAGAATAAACTATGTGATTATACATTTGTTTACACTTTCTGACACCTAATTTGAATTCTGCTAATGAAGTAGTGCTTGTAAACTTTTCTGTCCTTCAGCTGATATCAACAAAGCAATTGAAAATATCTTTAACTGGAACATATTATGATTGTTTTCCTCTTGCTAAAAGTATTGACAAAGTGTGAAAACTTTGGGGATTTAAGCCATTTTCTGACTAATGAGTTATTCATTTTCTCAAATACATATGTAAGTCCTTAACTTGCTTATGCTTAGATGCAATTCTGATGCATTTTCCCTCTGTCTTGAAGAAAGATGTGGAAGTGTCAGATATGAAACACAAACATCATTATGCAGATGAATAACATTACTGTTTTACACTGCACCACAAATTTTTATTCTATTAATACTAACTTTTTCTTAACTGCACTGAGATACCCTTTCAAGAAGATGCTGTGCCACGAACATGACAGCATTTTCCGTCACTCGCAGCTTCCATAAGTGACATCTCTGGTAAGCTTATCAGAGCAGATATTTAGTGTGACAGAAGCTACAATAAACAGAATAGCTGTCCCTTCTTCTGTCGAATTCAGGTTAACTCTCAAGCTAAAGTTCTCAGATCTATCATAGTCTGAACAGTAAGGTTAAAAGGATATAACAGTAAGGATTATAATAATAAGGGCTGAGGGTTTCAGAAGAACAATGGATGTGAGTACTGTTATTAATGAGGGTCAAAAGAGAAATGTAAAACTCCAAGCACCTCCCCCAGAATAAAAGGAGGGAAAAACCACACTGCAAGATTCTAAGTGTGAGTATCTCTAGACCAGACTGGAATTAACCTGACCAAAGAGTGCCATAGAGTTGAGGTACTGTAAAAAGGAGAAAAGCATCAAAGCACGTGTCGTTGTAGAGCCAGGAACTGAGAGATGCAGCAACATCAAATCCAGCGAAAGAATGAATTATTTATTAATTTTACAATCATTTTTATATAGTCTAGTTCCATAAAGCAATTGGACAATGTTCACACACCTCCTAGGGTGATTGATTCAGGTTCTATCACATCCACGGTAAAACATTTCTCAGTGTACCATAAACAGAACTTAGCAAAACACCAGATGTGGCTATCGTCTGGATAAACTATCTTACTGTTTTCATATCCTGCGTGAGAAAGGAAAGGTTCTCAAAGGATTAATGCAAGAAGCTGGAAAATTCATCTGCTAGCAGAATTTTGGTATCCACAGGCATGCAACCCAGAAAGGAGAGAAATAATTTAAAAAGTGAAGAATGAAATATAATGGGAAAATTGTGACAAAAAATACAATGATGTAATGCAGTCCTTAAAATTCCTCTGAATCTCCAAGCAGCTAAAAAAACATTTCTGTTTTCCTGAGTTTGAAAATATGATAAGGTAGTTAAAAAATACAAACCAGAATTCTAGTAATATTTTGAAATCATTATGTGAATTGCAAGCTTTGACCAGCTTTATTCTTTACATAATTTTGATTCTGAGGTCTCCAGGAGCACTAGCAAATTTCAATGTTTTTTGAGGGAAATTGATCTTAAGACATCATCCGTAGCACAAGATATTTCCATTATATGATGTGGAATCTTACATTAGCAAGAGAACTTATAAACCTCAAGAACTCTTCCAGTTTTTGGCAGTGGTGAGTAAGCGAGGAAATTAATGGCTCACTAGAAATTCCAGTCAGTGACTTTTACTTCTACAGTTTTGAGACTATTGCACTGCAGACAGCAAATTTGAAAAACACTTCCTCTGGAGTATATTATAACATGCTCAAAGAGAGAGACCAAGTAGGAGAAATGAGTTGTTTATAACCAATTCTTTTACAAAGTAAATATACCTACTGTTTGTTCTGCATCCTGGAGTGTTCACTACCAGAATTCAGACTATAAAGGGTCCCTGAAGAAAGGCAGTCACAGATGCCAGATGACCTCAACATAACAAAGGAAGGAATATAGTCTCTTGAATATATTTACTCTTGGGTTTATGCTTTGTGCTAGCTCATACGCAACAGAATCAGATTTACCTTTGTCATTGTTCATCTAGTATGCTCTACTTTTCCTACCATGTCTAATACACCTTAATAATTAGTAATACAGTCTTTCAAAACCCAGTTATAGTCAAGTCAAGAAAAAAAAGTGTCATTTTATAGTTGAATGTCAAAGTACCAGAGCAGTACTTAACAGATCTGATTCCCCTGAACAGTAGATGATCAATGAAAATGCCATGAAATAGTATCATTCTCTTGCCGTCGAAGACGGAGATGTTTTTCACAGTGAGCAATTTCAAGTCATGAGCTAAGAGACGGAGAAGAGAAACAGTCATCAAAGTAAACTACATTGGCATCTAAAAATATACTGCATGAAGTCCTCCTTCTCTAGGAGAATTTGAAATTTTTTGGAGAGTTTCTGACTGTAAGAAAGAATCCTTTAGGTAAAAAAGGCAGCATGAAGAAGTCTATGCTGTTGTCTTTCGTTTTACACAGTGCTGCACTACAGACTTCTTTAAAGTGGTCAGTTATTTGCAGTTTAATAGAGACCAAAAATTAATTTGTCACGTCCTATGTGAACTACTAATAAAGTAATGTGCACACAGAGAACAAGCATGGTATAGGAATGCACAAAAAGTTCACCATAGTAAACATGCAATATTACATTGTGGAAAGAATGGAGAGCAGTATGTAACATGAGAGCAGCCTTTCAGGAGAACTTGTGCAATGCCTAACAGCAGGTTGGAGTCAGGATGACAGTCTCAACAAGAAAACATGAGTTTGGCTTCCTGAAAACTAAGGTAGTGGTGAAATTGGTGTAATATCCTGATAGTATCAGCTAGTAATGAAAAGAGACTCTTACTTACCCAGATTTAGATTGCCATTATGTAACTCAGAACATAATATTTCATGAGGGATGTTGGTTGATGTTTATCTTATGACGGTGCAATGAACACATTTAATGCTGTTAGGCTACAGCATTTAAAAACAAAACAAAACAAAACAAGGAACCATGAAGATCATGTAGATACAGACACAGGCAATTGTAACAATGCTGTGAAGACTTCAGTGATCATTTTGTAATCTTACACCATAGTTATGTGTTTCATAATATTGTAACACATCTTACCTGTGCTACCACAGCCAGTCTCAAAGTAGACAAGGGCCTGTGAAGAGAAGACTGTTAGACCTTAATTCCAAGCAGTTCTGTGGTTTCCACAGGGTTGTGATGGATGTCTCCTACAACAACCTAGAAAAAGGGAGTATCTTCCTTTACCCAAAGACATTAGGTAAACATAAGGCCCAAACATTTTCCTTATTCTTTTTTTTTCTGTGGGTTATTTATTTATTTAAAATACTTTAGACATGATCATGACTTAAGAGTACTCTTAGGCGTTCTTTGCAGGGTAGAGGCTAAAAACACGAATATGGTCTACTGTTAATGTTTACTGTTGAATGGCTCTAAAAGACTTCTATCGTGTATAAGGATTTCTCTGTCTGTACACAAAGCTGCAGAACTAATGGCACGGGAAGTTTTTTGAATAGGTTTCATCAATGTCAGATAAATATCACTGGTTCAGCAAATATAACCACTTTCATTTCCTGAGAAAAACTAACATAGCCTATATTTGTGATGACAAAAAGAAAGATTGCGAGATTCTGCATATAATGTGGGTGTGGATATGCAAAAAATAACTATATTCTCACTACACTCACTACACTCACTAAAAGAATGCAAGTTTTGATGTTACTATAACATACTAATGTTCATAAAAATATATATTAAATGTCTAGTATTTTTTCTGACGAGGGCTGGGAAATGGGAGAAGATGGATTATGTATAATTTGTTATACAGTCAAGCTTCACTAGTGTCACTGCTGACTTGAATTTAAGTATTAAGAACAAAAGCCATAGTATCACGAACCTTTTGAATTCTAATTATTTTGATAAGCATTGTGAATTTAAGAGTGATTTCTAAAGGGAATTGGCCTAGAACAGGAACAGAGCCATCAAGTCAAGCAGGAACCATGGTTCCACTGGCCAGCCCGATGGCTAAACATCAGTTTAGCTTTTCCCATGTCAAGGTCCAGCTGCTCCTCCTCTCATTAGAGTTTTGGATCATTGGGACTAACTACCATTGGAGTAATGCTCTACTACCCCCACATGAGAACTTAATCTAAACATAACTTCAAACAAAACTGATTTAGAAAATTAGAAACACTTTTAAACTCCATCCCTCTATCAGCCTGTGATAGTTTTGACATTTTTGGCAAGGGAAAAAGGTGCTATTTTATGAATCTCTTATAAAAGATCTAATACACCTCTTCAGGTCTTTTAAAATCAGCTAGTGCAGCTGTGTATAGTATAGAGTTGTTGTTCCCACACCCTCTACTCACGATACCTCAGTAGAAGAACAGACATAACTCTGTGCGGTCTTGTGAGAATGAGAAATTCTGCACATAACACATTTAAGAGGAAGAAAAAACCATCTACCAAAAGAATCTGGCTTCCACCAAGTAATAAAATCTGCATCTCAGGGTTCTATAAGGGTCAGGTCAATATAGACCCCTTCTCAAGGAGGTAATATTCCAGCACCAAAACCCATCTCCAACACGACTTTCTTAGATTCTTTGTCATTACATTTTGTGAAAAAAAACCAAAACCCAACAAACAAAAACAAAACAAACAAAATCCCCACAAACAAACAAACAAACAAAACCCAAACAACCCCCCCAAGTTTTCCTCTTATGTTTGTTTTTCCATTTTCCAAAAATGTTTGTTTAATCCATTTGCTAAACTTCATCTGGTTCTCAGAATAGCTTTGAGAGACTGCTTGTCTTCTCTCTTGAGCAAATTGTTTAAGCAGACGTTGGTCTTCAAATCAATCTTGTGGACAGAGAAGAAATCCTTGTAGAATAAAGTAGATACATTAATTGAGACCTTGCAGTAGCACAAATTTCACTCACGAGCATTTTTTTCAAAGGAGTGATTACATTTGAAATGTTACAAGACCCTGTAACTGCTAAAGCTGTGTCTATCTTCAATTATAATTAGACCTCTAGCAAATGAAGCAAAATCACAAATAGATGTAGTCTTGCTTTACTTGGTTTGCTCTGTCAGTCCCGATCTGATAATTGGTTAAGCAGATGTTCTGAGCAAAGTGACTGACTCAGGAAAGCAAATGTGGGGGAAAAAACCCCAAAGAACAAAAATATAACTTCTAATACTCTGTACCAGAGGTACTCTTGAGAAAGATGAACCTTAAACATTAATCTAGAAGTGACCATCATACATTTTACCATACATTTTAATGCCATCTACATTATCAACACGATTCAGTAAAATACAGATAGGAGATGCAGACATTTTGATCACAAGTTAATTGTAATTACAAATGATTAAGGAAAAGGTGAAAAATCATTTTCCCCATAGGAAAATGCATTGACTCCCAAGTCTGTGAGAAAAGATCTTAAGATAAGTACATTATAATTTTCTGGCAAAGTGGTGAAGACAGACTTGTGACTATCTAGCATGCTAGGTAGTATGAAATTTTAATTTTCTAACTAGACATCTGCTTTCCTCCGTGTGCCATAGAAGTTTGTTTACCACAGGCCATTTTCTCAGGCGTATAATTATTTGGACTTTAAATATAGTAGTCATTTATTATGAGGCATAGAAGCTGTTTAGAGCTGTGACAGCTGTGGCATCATATTACATTTTTCTAAATCACATAAGTCTGCTGTTATACAACAGTGTGTTTCAAATATAAATTATCTTCCAAGTGAGGTATCTGTCTATAAATCTGAAAAAATTTGTATGAAAGTACAACGTGTGTAAGGTATAAGAATCTAGTGGACAACAACACATCTCAGAAATTTCAGTCATGGAAAAAGACCAAGCAAAACACAAACAACAGAGGCATAAAGAAAGTTTCACTGTGACCCAGACACAAGTTCTATAAAATATTACAAAAATCACCAGCTCATATAGTTGATGAATACAGTGTTTAACATGTCTTAGTGTTGCAAAACAAACCATGTGAATCTATTAAAAATTAAGAAAAAAAAAAATATAAATACTGTGCAGATTTTTCTCTGCTGAGAACCTGTATCAGCAAGTGATTCTTCAACAACTTAAATGTTACACACAATCCCCCTCTGATTGTGCTAAAAGTACATAGAGCATGGTTCTGATTTTTGGGGTTTTTTTAAGTTTCGTCATGAATTAATATTTTTTTTCAGAGCAGAAAATAATTATTTAAAGTTTTCTTTTTTCTTATTCCAGTTGCAGGGATATCAGGTATAATAATCGTAGTGCATTTTGGAGCAAACAAATCTACTTTTCTTTGTTTCACAGAGGACTTATTTTCAAAAAGATACAAAGTAAATAGAGTATCAAATATTTGCTGAAGAGTATCCATGATTACAGGAAGTTAATCCCTCTCTAAAAAGAATTTTCCAAATTGTATGAATATTACAAGCCACAAAACCCCTTATCTAATTTTAATAAAGAGGTGATTAAGATTTCTACAACTATGAACTGAGCACACAAGAAAAGAAGCTACAGTCTTGAGCCTTATGACAAAAGTGTAACAAGCAAAAAAATGTTTGGACAAATGTTCAAAATTGCCTGGCTTCTCCTTGGGAAAGTGCAGGTGTTGAGTAAGAGTAATTTTTAAACAAATCCACAAGTTAAAAGTGCTCTAGATGACTTTATCAGAATGGAGAACCACTTCTATGCTCTCTTCTTTTCTTTTAGTGGGGCTTATGGTCAATAAAACATGAAAAAAGCAAAGATTCCCAAATCCTAACACTAAAAATACAGATTCTATTACATTTTAGTGTTTAGTAAAGATGAAAAGGCAAGTAGGGTCAGGATGTATCTACAGAATAAATGTACACAGGTATTAAATTATCATTGGTACTAAATCCTCGTGTTAGAGCTTTTTGTGGGCATTGTTAATCTTGAAACAGAATCACTTTTTTATGTCATTTAATATTCTCAAAAATAGACAAAACTGGAAAATCAGTATTTTAAAAAGATAACACCAGAGATAAACAACACATGTACCTCCTTATTTCTCAAAAATCTCTTTCTTATTCCTATTCTGTAAAGCATGTTCATTAAGGAAGTTTCAAACAATTCGATATTAAGTGAATGCTTGAGTTTTTAATAAGATTTTTTGAACACATAAGAAGCTAAAAAGATGTTCACTGTGAATTTAGCTGACCCTGTGCCATGAAGCAGAAACATAAATGTTGCAGTTAAACATCAGAGGAATAACACTATTGATATCCCATAGAGGCCAATTAAAAATTTTGGGGTTTTTTTTAACAAATGTATTAAAATTTAATTGAATGTCAAGTCTATAGAGGGTCAAAGAATCACGTCTCATAATTGTATTGAGAGGTTTAGAAAGAGCATCTTGAAACACGTTTCTTAAAGACTTTCCTGTATAACTTCCCCTTCATTATGAGAGGTTTACTGACATCAAGCCACACTATTTAATGCACTTGCTTCAGCCAGCATACTTCTTGACAGAACCATTTCATTCCAGAAAGTCATGAGTGAATGGAGGAATAACTTTAAAAAAATGCCTGATTTGTTTTCAAAATCAGACTCATCTGTTCAAGACCACAAAGTGTCCTGTGTTGAAGCTTTTTGAAGCTACCTGTCATCTACCTGACTTCATTACCTATCTAACAACTAGAAATTTGAATACAAACTGGAGGTATTGTAAAAACAAAGAACTTATTCAATGAGAAGTATTTTCTAAAATTTCTTTTTTGCCAGTTCATAGTCACCTATGAAATGGTCCACTTATTTATGTTTCGGGAGTAAGTTCTTCTTTAAAGAAAAGGCAATTACAGAGAACTCAATGGTGGGAGAAAGATGTGCTTTCAATTAGAATGGATAAGGAAAGAAAAATACCTTGCTTTTAAAATTGCCTACTTTTTCGCTATTTTGTTCAGTGTCTTGATTAGAGTTTTATAAAGCAGATGTTCAAGAAGTGCAATGTTATTTAATTTCCCATGTGTAAGAGAATGATGTAGGAAATTTAGTTTTCACTACCTTTATTTATGGAACTTTCATGTTATATCAACAGAAGAGTTTTCTACTCCTGTGTTCATTGGCAATTTCTTTACAGGATGGTGAAGAAACTCATAACAGGAGATTCCATACTGAGGGATGAGAGAAGTGGGCAACAACCATGAAGAAAGTCATTTGTTCAAGACCTCAAATTTCTTAAAGAAATGGCAAAAATATGATGAGTGACGTTGCATGGAAATCAAAGACAACCATCGCTTTAAGCAGCAATATTGAAATGCATATATTTGATTGTACTTTCCCTAGGATAGATATATGCATGTATTATGCACATTTCCTTAAATAAGAAAAAAATAACAATTTGAAAACAGCACATTTCAATGGAAAATTTCAGCAGCTTCTTGAGAGAGACAGAACTGTATGTTAAAGACTTTGGCCATGTCATCTTATGTACCATAAGACAGTGCTTGAATGACAGAGAAAGAGTGTATTTAAAAACTCTTTGCAACTGAGGAAAAGGGCTTAGCGTGAGGATTGGTGATTCCTACTCCTAGGCTGCCACCCTTCACTATGCTACCATAAGAGGGTGTTACCTTATTAAGTCTTCAGCTTGCATTCCTTTATTAATTTAATAAACACACTGTTTATCCTCAAAGTAACTTTGTGATGTTTATTTAATTCATATTTTGTAAATGAGAGTTGAATATACACTTTCTTAGAACTGAATTGGGAAAAAGTCCACAACAAACTCATGTATTTAATGATTATACAGGAAAATCCTTGATTTATATGTAATTGTGATTTTTTTTTTTCAATCTAGAAACCTCAAAGTCATACCAAAAGATAGCACAAAATAGTGGGTTAATCCACAGTCATTTATTCTTTTTTTTAATTGTGCATTTAGGCAAATAAGGTATGATCTGAACATGGGGCTACAAATTCCCTGGGCAACAAAAGAGTTCTAGGAATTTATTAGAGTTTAAAAGGTAAAGAAAGTGTGGAGTCAGAGGAGGTTTTTATTAAGCATTAAGAAAGGAGACCCCTGACAGCTCATCTTAATGCAATTGGAAAGGTTAAGTGATTAAAAATTCTGCTGGAAATCTCATCAAAACTTCTGGTAGCAGGCTAGTAAATTTAACTGTGTGGTACCAACTACCATAGCAATCCTTTAGGACACATCAAGAGTAGCAAAGACTTTTAGTGCTTTATTTCTAACAGTTCATTGTCCCTGAGGCCACATCAGCTTTCCCCAGCAT
Organism: Eulacestoma nigropectus; assembly: GCA_013397775.1. Lineage (NCBI taxonomy): Eukaryota > Metazoa > Chordata > Aves > Passeriformes > Eulacestoma > Eulacestoma nigropectus. Next base: position 504,780 of record VZTE01000834.1, on the reverse strand, counting down.
CGATGACACAGATGAGATTGTTAGTTTAGACCTCCTGTCTAGAGCAGATAACCGTTGCAGGGTTCACTATACCAATATAACATATGTACTTCATCAGCACAAATCAGGTGAGCTGACTATATGCTATCCTGCTCCTTCTAGCTCCCTTTTTTATCACAAGAAAACAAGACATGGGAGTAAGGAAGAAAAAAAAAATCAACAATAAAAAGCCAAAACCAACAATAAAACACTGCTAAAGGCATGCATTTTAGGCATCTATGAAAAACTCCATTAAATCTTTTTAGCACAGTGTAAAATATTTGTTATTTTCATACAGTAAAAGGGTTCGAATGGCTCTGCAGTTTGCTCTGTAGCACTTGCCACAGTAAGCAAGTGAAAAAAAACATTGAGTATTCACTGTTCCTTGGAAATCCAAGTGAAAAACTGAAGTCATACCTTCAGCTAAAACAAAAGAGGCAGAGAGTGCAAATATAACCTCATTAAATAAGACTGCGAATCCAAGTGGCATACAAGGCTATTAAACAAACTAGATTGATCCATAATAATAAGAAACATATTTCACATCTGTTGAACAGTTCAGAGCTTTTAACAAGTAATAGGCACACTACGCTGTAAAATAGTTGTTATTCTCCATCAGTATATCATTGTCAATGGCTGTGCTATCTCAAAAGAAGCACTTTTCCCATACACTTTATTGCTTGATAGCTTGCTGATTGCTTTTACAAAGCCATAAATTGGTGGCCTGATTCAGCAGTGACGTTAGGTTATGTTCATTTTCTGTGATTGATGCTTTGAATTAGAACTCTTACATTCTCTTCTGTTTGGAATTATGAAATTCCAAACAAGCAAACCTGATGTCAAAAAAAATATGAGACAATGGATGTCAGATGAGTGAGATTTATACATTTAAATATCTAAATAGCTTTCCTCTTTATTTAAGTTTTCATAATTTATTGTTGAAGGCACTGTCAGTTAAAAAAAAATCTAGTCAAATAAGGAGAGAGGAAAAAGAATTGGAAGATGGGAGGAGAATTTCCACACTATAAACTTCTGCAGTACTAGAAATGCATGTGAAGGTGAACAATAAGAACATTTTAATTATTTAGATCTCAATTAAATAAATTTCATTATTTATATATTTTACAGCAAGTTTTAGGGTAAAAAGGAATTTCATTATTTTTCACTGGCTAAAAAATTCATCCATCAACTATAGAAGCCTTTTTTTATTATACATCATTTTGAAATGACACTTAAATTAGTAAGGCAAAATAAAAAAAATTAAATAAGAAAGGGTGACTGTTAAACTTTCTCATTATTTCTTCATGACAAATAAATTAAATAAGAAGCAATTTGTCAAAATAATTTTAAATATGGAAATAAACATCTCCAAGAAGCTAAGAATTTCAGTTCAGCACTCCTATTTCACTACAAAAAACCAAAACCCAAACAAAGACAAAGCCCCTAAAAGCAAACAGCCCTTCCAATCTACTGACCATCTGTGACAGCTGTCACAAAGCAGTTCTCCCCACTCATTAAATGTTAAATTTCAGAGAAAGAGCGGTTGTGTGGGGGGCAATTCTAGAATAAGTGTGTTTTTACATATGGATCATCGATGTCACTTTGTGACAGACATATGCAGCTCCTCCACACCATGCATAAAGTGCATCCCTGACTGCACTGCAGCCCAACATTTGAAACTGGAGAGAGATTAAATCTCTACTTTATCAAATCTGATGGCATTTTTATGTGTGCATTGAGTTTGTTGGATAAATATATATAAATTAACAGCTTTAGCCCCAGTGTCTTCCTCAAACCTGACTGTGACTTGAGAAAGATTGTAGCATCTCAGTTTTCACATCTGTAAATTGAGGATGATGTTATTTAGTAACCTTCTTGCTGAAGACATGCACATTTATTTGCTGCCTTGCTGTCTTTTATACCAGCCTTTTAAATTATACAGGCAACATTTAAGTGATAAATATTTATAGCAAAAGGCAAAGCATGATGGGCATCTGCTCATAGACTGATGTTCTTATCACTGAAAGGGCTATAAAATACAGTAGCTTTCACTTTCAGGTTAAACATAATTCTTAGGCCATTCTTTTCAAAGAAGCAGTGGGTAAGAACTACAAATGAGCTGTACTTTTCTGCAACACATTTATTTTTTGTCCTTTTTTTTTTTTTGTTCCTCCCTTTTAGTTTTGAAATCCTAATACAAATGGAAGAAAACATCATTTTGACTTGGTTTATCCATCAAAACAAGCCATAAATGTATCAGCCTATCCTGACATAGTTCAGGTATAGTTCTGGTGTAGTTATTGTTATGCCCTCTCTTCTAGGTGTTTCAAAACATGTATATATTTTCATATTTTCAAGTAACTGACAGTGTTCTTTACCCCACCACAGAAAAGCGGCATCACAAAGTTTCCCCTAATTACATTATTTTTGTTGCTGTTTATTAATTTCTTTTCATTGAAACTTTGTAAATATTTATAAAAAGTCTTTGAATACCCAGTTTCATGATTTTTGCTATCCTTCTCCTGAGAAAAAAAATCATATGCATTCTCAGAAGGTCTATTAGGTGTGGGTACATTGTTTGTCATGGCACACAGGATGAAGCCACCTAGCAGAGCAGGGAGCTGCAGAGCCCATGCCCCAAACAGCAGCACAAACACCTGCTGCAGTCCCACAGCACACGAGCATCCCTGCAGAAGCTACCGGGACACAGGCACAGACCATGTGTTCCCTCCTTGATCTGAGTGCTGTTATAGAGCTGGGGCCAACTCCTCTTTTTTTCCTTCCTCATTTCATTCCCCTGCCCAGTCACAGTCCTCAGTGTTGGAATCATAGAACGCATGGGGTTGCAATGGACCATAATGAACATCCAGTTTCAGTCTATGGACAGGTCCACCTTCCACTAGACCAGGCCACTCAAGGCCTCATCTAACTTGGCTTTGAACATTACTGTGTTTGAGGCATCCACAACCTCCCTGGGCAAGCTGTTCCTGTGTTCCACCACTCTCATAGTGAAAAATTTCTTCCATATAGCTAACCTACATTTCCCCTCTTTCAATTTGTGCCCATTGCTCCTTATCCTGTCACTACAGTTTCTGATGAAGTGTCTCTCTCTGGCTTCCCTGTAGGCCCACTTCACATGGTGGAATGTTGGTGTGAGGTCTCCATGCAACCTTCTCTTCTCCAGGCTGAACAGCCTCAACTTTCTCAGCCTGTCTTCATATGGAAAGTGCTCCAGGGCTCTTGTCAACTTCATGGTCCTCCTCTGGACTTGCTCCAGCAGTTCCATGCCCTTATGTCAGGGACACCAGAATTGTACCCAGTACTCTATGTAGGGTTTCACAAGAGCAGAGTAGAGGGGGAGAACCTCCTCTTTCAACCTGCTGCCCATGCTGCTTTGGATGCAGCCCAGGATTCCATTGGCTTTCTGGGTTGTGAGCACATGCTGCCAGCTCATGGTGAGTTTTTCATCAACCATCAACCCCAAGGGCTGGTCTCAATCACTTCTCTGTCCAGCCTGTGGGTGTGTCTGGAATTTCCATGACACAAGTGCAGGACCTTGCACTTTACATTGTTGAATTTCATGAGGTTTTCGTTAGTCCACCTCTTAGGCCTGTCAAGATTGAAGCATAGAAGTAATTCAGAACCTCAGCCTTCTCTTTTTCCAGGGTAGCCAGGTGTCCTGTTTCCTTCTGGAGAGGGCCCACATTATCCCTTGTCTTTCTTTTGCTTTCAACATTTCTATAGAAATCCTTCTTGTTATCCTTAATATCCCTGTCAAGGTTCAGTTCTAACTGGGCCTTGACTTCCCTAACCTTGCCCCTAGCTTCCCATATACTTTGTGTACTCCTCCCAGGGCACCTGTCCTCATTTCTCCCTTCTGAAAAATTTTGCTCTGAGTTGTCTCAGCAGCTTCTTGTCCATTCTTGGAGGCCTCCTGGCATTTTTGCCCAATTGCTTCCTTGTTGAGGTGCCTTGCTCCTGAGCTTGGAGGAGGTGATCCTTGAAAATCAGCCAGCACTCTTGGGCCCCTCTGCCCTCTTTCTGCTTTTCACCTCACACAGTTGTGCAAAGACTCCAGGGCAATGGATGATGTTCCAGGTGTATTTTATATCAGCTTAAAGAAACGGTTTCATGTTAGGTAAGTGCCAGGCTTCAGCAGTAGGAAATCTATACCGGTGCCCTTCACAGAGAGGTCAGCCCTTCGATGATTGGCAAACAGATTCCAAGCTTAAATCTAGAAGTCGCTTGCACTTTAAAAAGTGTTCTTGTTGGCTGATTTTAGCACACTTTTTCTCTAACAAATTTTGTTATTTAGTTGTTAGTATAGTTTCCATTAGACATGCTTCCAGTAGATATAGCAGCAGGAAGTAACAGAAATTTTTCAGACATCAGACTCACGATTCATACAGTCACACAGGAAGAATCAATACATGGCTTGAGACTGTGGAGAAAAAGTCAACAGGTTGCAGCATTTTTGAATAATTGCTGTAGAAAAGATAAATCATGCCTCTAAACTCTGCATGGGTCTTAACATATACCAGAAATTACAGGATAAACTTGGTTTGGGGATTGTGAGATCCTCTAATGATCAAAGGCTAACAAATAACATAGACTGTTTCAAATGAAAAATTAACCATTTGGAGTAACCAATTAATCAAAATGAGTTCCTGACATCTAACAGAGGCATTGACGTTTCCTTAAATGAATCAAATGAACTTTATATGACAAAATTTAAAAAGAAAAAAAAAAAAAATCCAGTTTAATTATAATATGAACAAAAAAAAAAAAAGAAACTCACAAAACAGCACCTCACATAACCAAGAAAATGAGGAAATTTTCTGTTGGTTCTAAAGGCCCATAAAGGAGAATGTGTTGAAGAAACATTCAGTAACTGTCTTTACACAGACAAATCGATTTTTGTTTATTCATTTTCACTGGCTAACCTAGCAAGATGAATACAAAGTCTTCTTATTCATAAAAAATATACTTTGGACAAACACAGTAACAACATCAAAAAACCTTCTGTAAATCCCTGTTGAACCATTTTGGGTGACATATATCCCCAGAAAGCAGCGGTAAACAAAACAATGGTGGCAAAACTACCTAGGGCAGTTCCAAAACATGTTGAAAGAAGACTGGGTCATTCACATGACACAAAAAATGCTGGAGAGATCAGGGAAAAAGATTATTTAAGACTTGCGTGTATGCACTCACTGACATAAAATGCTGAAGGAGAATAGCTGGTGAAAGATAAGGCTTTGCTGCTGGCAATCAAAACCCTTTCTGCATCTTAGAACTGGCAAAACTAGCAGGTTTCCTCATTTGATGCTATCTGTTGACTCCTTTAACATTGTGGACCACAAGTAAAGAATATTGACCTAAAATCCCTGCAACTAAAGTAGCATTGAATGAGAAAGCTTATAAATGAGACAAAGACCATGTCCTGTTCTCAATAGGACACAAAAGGCAAAAGCAGTCAAAATCTATCACTGAGAATCAGAAAATGAAATGGTATCCTGCAACTGGAGAAGGAGAATTTTATTATGTTTGCATTCTTCTTACCAGCATGGGTAGTACTAACCAGGAAATTATAAACAACATGTAGCCTGTTAATTCTTGGATTATAATGTTTTCCTAAGCCGCAAGGAACAGTGGTGTAATTATTGCCTCAGAGCAACAAAATACAGTGCCAGCATGTAAAATGCTGTTTGGTTTTGAATTACAAGAATCCGTGCCTATGAATCTTTACTTATTTTGTGCAATGAAAAATGTTAACAGCAACTGGACATAAAATACACACAAATAAAAATAAAGTTTTGAGAAGTTGTCAGAAGGACTTTTTGTTGTTCTACATATTAGTAACTCATTTAAAACTTGTATCCCTTTTCTTTCTTAGGTCTAGCTTAAAAGAGTGTTAGCACTGCTTGCTCAGAAATCAAGCCTGTTTCAGCTAAGTAAATTAGATTATTTCATAAGTGGGCACATCTTATGTAAATCCACACAACAAATATAATTTGGCTGAAAATTACTTGTATATTTTAGTGTTCATACTCTTTTTTTTTTTTGTTAATGATTTATCCCATGAGTTTAGCTGAAAGAGGGAGGTATAGAACAGCCTCACAGTGATGTCCAGATAATAAAGTTCTAAAACACTTTTACATCTTTAGCATGGTAAATTACAGAGTGAGTAACAAAAAAAGAAGAATTAATACAGTTGGATTAATGATAGGCGAGACAACCTGATGCCTGCCAGGATTTCTTTGTGACTAACCTAAAAATATCCACAAAAATCCAAACACAAAGCCTCTACCAAAACAAAAAAACAAGCACACACACACGCACACATGCACACACATATATTCACACAGAGATGGCCTAGACAAAGTTTTGTGTGTCTCTCCCTCCCCAAAAAGCAATACCTAGAAAGGTGTACTGTAGAACATACAAAAGAGTTTGTATCAGTCCAATATTAACAGAAGACTGATGCTGAGATCCTTAAACTGCTCTTTCTAGAGCCAGATAAAAATCAAAAAGATTTGTGCCTTCATTTTATGGACTATAAAATGAAGTTTTGTACTTTTCCTCTGAACTCTTCAGGTCATTGGGAAAGAAGATTGGCTAAACCACAAGTAGTTTACTTCATTTCCCAATCTGTCTGGCCCCCCTCCACCCTGAGAGGAAAGGGACCTGAGTGAAATAAAATAAAAGATAACTTTTTTCTGCACACTGCATAAAATCAGAATTAATCAGCGAAAACTACTTCAGATGTAGGAAGTAACACTTTACCTATGAGCCCCTAAACCCCAGTTGTGTTTCAGAAAACAGTAATGATGCACTTTCTTCTTTGTCAGGAAAACTCTCAAATTAAGTAAAAGGCTCTCTCCCCCAAAACTATATATTTCCTTTACCTTATGAAGAAGCACTTGGTAAGTAAAATCCATGATTTAATAAACTTGTCTTTATTTAGCAGTAAAGTTTACCATGTAAAGCAATAATGCATTTGTGAGATCCAAAGCCCTACTTCAGACAGAGCTCTTGATGATGGATGTGTCCCTTGCTCCAACTCTATATTCTGTTTTTCAGTAAGTGTAATAGCTCTGAATCCACAGATATAAATGTTCTCAACTGATTAGATTAGTTAAATGCCAACTCTCTCTTTGGGATCTCAAGGCTGCAGTAGTTGCTATTAAGCTATTGATTAGAAAGTAGGGCTAAAATACCAAGGTTCACAAACACTGGGAGTCCCTCCTCTCCCATTCTGTTTTTTAAACCTTGAGAAATTCGAGGTATGGGTCATGTCCTACATCTATAACTGTGACCATTAATACTACACACAAATAAAATTCAATCAAATAAATTAGCTAGATAAGGATCTCACCTAATTGAGCAAAACCATATATTTAACCCTATTGCAAATGGAAAACCATGTAGAACACGAAAGAAAAATTTCAAATTTGACTATAGACTTAACAGATAAGTTTCTGAAAGCTGTGGGTTTGGACTTAATTAGATGAGGAAAAGTAAACAGACATCAGTATTGTTGCTTTGTTTTTAACATGCTAGCATAATTTTTATACTTTATTCTTCTGCAATTTACCAACAAAAAATTGATCTTTCTAGTAACAAATATAAATTGTGTCTCTCCTACTGTTTTGAAATGGTGACAGATTTTCTATTATCTTCGCGTTCTCACATTGATGACAACAACTGAACCCTTTCCAGAATTAAACATTTTTCTCCTCATTTGATTTCTGATCCAGTGTAGATACTTGACATTCTTCACACACACTGAAAAGAAATAAAATATTAATTTTAAGGGTCTCAGTGGCATTTTTGTTTAATTTTAATGAGCTATCAGGCTATATGTTCCTTTGACAGGAAAGGAAGTTGAAACATGCTTCATTCACATTTAGACTTGAAATGAGAGATCCTAATGATTCACTGAAAACAAAACCTCAACAGATAAAGAACGATTAATTATGTTACCAAGGAAAGGCAAGGATTCCAAGAAGTTTAAAATGTAACATTTTCTGAAAAACTCTTACCACAGATGACACTCACAGCCACAAAAAGCATATAATTAAGCTTAAGCTAGTGTCTACGGAAAAAGTTTGTTTACATCAAATGTCTGAAAATGTCTAATGATGCATTTTTCTGTAAAACATTTAAAAATGGTTAATATCAGATATAAACTTTTATACATTATTCTGCCATCGTTTCTTAATTCTGACCTGGGGAGACCTCTAGGGGTGAGAGGTTGATTCTGTACTTGGTGTCCCTTCTGAGATTGGCAGCTGGGGAGCCAGCAGCCTTGGATGGCCTGAGACCTACACTTCTTCCCCGCTGAGGCCCCAGAACTGCACTCATCCTTCAAGGAAGATTTTATCAACAACCCACCATGCTTGGTCTCTAATCAAAAAGTTATCCCATACAAGGAAATACTACAGGTTCTATAAAATAGCATCTAAGATGGTGGTGTAGTTATTGTTTATTTGTACTTGCAGTTTATTTGAAAAGTATGAAATTTTCTCATTTTTATGATTCTAATTAATAGTGGATTTTTGAATGCATTTCCATCATGTTTCAGGGCTCCCAACAGGCGGAATACAATGCAACACACTGCACACTCAAAAAATTTAAAAAATTCTTTTCAGTTGCAGTCTTTATGCAGCCTTTATGTCCTGAATCAGTGGACTAAAGAGAGCTCAAACTGTGTAAGTTTTCTAGTGTCTGAGATCATATTATATTTTCCCATGTCTGAAAAAAAATTCAGGTAATAAATTATCTTTAATTGTTTAATTTTATGCATTCTGCATTTAAATTTGAAAGCCTGAGGAAGCATTTGAATTGTAAAGCTGTTCCTTGATATGTGAGGGGTTTTTTAATTGGTGGGATATCCAAATACCTTTTAAAACACACGTAGAACAACACTACCTAATGATGTACTTTCCCCATGATATACTCTTTCAATAGAGAGAAAATGCAGAGCCTACAGGTCAGTAGGGAGGACAGAGCAGGGAGTGAGCCCAGGGTCTCCCACATTCTGTCCCACTCCTCACTTGGAATATGATAAAGAATCATGTGCCTAACACATATGCCAAAGTCTTCTTTTCGTATTCAGCGTTCTCTTTAGAGCAAAGAGGGAATGAAGAATTAGTTGTGTAAATCGAGGAAGGCCAACTCTGATCGTGGGTCAGGGACCTGCTGCTTCGTCAGCTGGTGTGTACCTATCAGCCTATAAAGAAAGAAGTTATCACAACATTGTGTCACACACTAAATTAAGACTTAAAAAATCTGCGGGGGAGGCAGAATTCAGAATCAGCATATGTATACATCTTTGTATATATATAACACATAAAATATACTATGTTTATGGCACACTATCATTTTAAACCTTCCGCTGTTCTGCATTCAGATTAAAGTTGCTTAAAGATCAGCTTTAAATACAGCAAAATCAGGCAGTTGCTAGGAGAATTACTATTTCTCTTCCTGCTTTGTGAATATCATGCTGTTGGAACACAAAAAAAAAGAAAATAAAAATAGATTCCCACTGATGCCCTCACACAGTGTGGGTAAGGAAGGGCAGGGAAATGCAAGGCAGAAACCTATCCTTTCTCTGTACAATCAAGAGAGAAAGCCTGCTCTGCAGGATCCTCCCAATAGATTTTGGTCTTAGTTCTGTCTGTTTTCCCTACCTTTCTCACTGTCTTTTCTGTCACAGCTAAGAATCAGCCCTCGTTTTTGGGACAAAAAAAAATTTAATTCTGTCTATGCTTCTGAAAGGCTTTGGGTCAGGCCCACTGAACCATCTCTGCTTTGAAAACAGGCCAACAAACGGGTTCCCACGCTACATAAACCTCCCCTCTATTTCCCTTGCAATGAAGGCACATAATCAAGATGAGTTTTTTTTCTGTATTCCTCAACTTCAATTATATCTCTTTCTTCAGACTGCAAACGGTGTTCTGGAGCCCATTATGACTGACAAAAAATACCTAGACAGTTCTTGCTCCAAGAGCCATTATCCAATGTATTCATCAGGTAGACTAATATAAAAGTCTTTAACTGGCTCTACCAGTGGGGTATATCTATAAGATTCCCACCCATTTGGCCACTGAAGTTATATAGCCTAACCACATAGAAGATTTCACCAGCAAAGGCATTCCTCTAAAATGATAAGCTGTATCAATATTGGACTTTTTCAAATGTCATGCTTCTTTGGGATTAAAGTAATAAAGACAACATGCTTATGTCTGAAATAGCTAGGCTTGTGATAAGACCCAGGTGGACTTTTTCTCCTGAAGCAACTTCATTGTATATAACATGAAATATTGATTCTTATTCTACCTATTGGATTGTCTCCCATCTCATGTGCCACTCTAGACAGCTCACTTTGCGTTTCAATACCTCCTTTCTTCTATTCTCATATTTCAGCTCTTCATATACCAAGTTTCCTGATCCTCTTATGTAGTGCCAGAAGCCTCAACATCATAAACATATTTCAGTAGAATATAAAGTCATACAAAATCTTTTCCAGAAGAGCCAACCTCAACCAAAACACAGGATGACTAGATCATAAAATATATTTTTCTGTTAGTTGAATAAAAATGAAAAAATCTAATGTTTTCAGAATGAATACTTAACAAATATGCTCTACACACCCTAAATTTGCGTTGCCTGATGTGATATATCCATTCCAGGCCATGTGTAACTTCAGCAGTTTTTCTGCGCACCTGCATCCAAACCCACTTATAAGAAGCTTGGTACTGCTATTGGTGGCTGACTCAAGATTCAAGACAAAATAACAAACTCCATGAAAACTCCTCTGACAGATGTAGTATCTATGATAGGCTGGATTACAGTTTACTCTATTTTTTTTTTTAAAGGGTGCTCATCATCAGTGAGGCAGGCCATCTGCTCACTGTTTTGTTCTAGAGCAACAAAAACTGCATAACTAAATGAATCAAAGATGGAACTGTCCCTGGAAGCCACTGAGAATGACCAGCTGGGGGAAAACTTCTTGATTGCAGGAGAGAGATCTTATGGATGAAGAGAGATGTAAAGTACCACTAAGACAGTGAAGATATGATAAGACAGTACAATAACATAATCAACTGCATGGCACAGAATTTAAAAAAGAAAAAGAAAGTAGTTGGAAAGTCATCCCAGAAAAGTGCAAGAACTATGGGTTGTGGTTTTTGGTTGGTTTTTTTTTGGTCAGACTTTTTAATGTCTTAGCCAGCAAATCTGACTTCTCTCTATTTCGAAAGTTTCTTTGTTCCTTGTGCTGAGATTAAGATTGTGTTTTAGTAATTGGAAAGTCATCAGTGATTTTTGGTAATATCACTTTAAGGAAAAGTTGCAGACAGTTCCACTTCAAGGATATGGCCAGAGTTGGGTTTTGTCACAACTTATTAGTAAAAAAGTCAATGTCTCAGTGTGTAATGGCTGTGTTGAAACTGCTGCTCAGAAATGAAGGGTCTCTCTGCTACTTCTACAGCTTCTATATCACTACCTGAGCAGTTCATCATCTTCAACATATTATCCACAACTTCTTGAAGCAAGGTAGAGCATATTTCTACGACTAGTAAAACGAGAAATACAAATTATGCATAATCTATAGTATGTAAACCAGCAAATTCTACCACGTATCAGGTTGCTTCTGCTAAGCCTGAGTTTTCTCTTAAGTAGAAATCAACAAACCTGCCTTTGTTGATTATTTTAATGAATCAATACAAGGGGAAGGCTGTAACTAGAATCCTCAAATCAGCAAATGCGACTGCAGAATATCCTTCCTAAAATTGTTCCTGCAATATATAACACAGATGATATAACTACATATACACTGTTTTCCTTCCTTTCTAAAAGTCTGATCTCCTGCCTACTCAAGTAGGTATCTGCCTATTACCTAGATCATGCCTTTGTCTGCTCTTTGTTAGGAGGTTTGCTAGATTTCTGATTCACATTCTTGATTAGAAACAGCTGTCCTGTATTTCAGCCCTCAAAGGCGATTGTAAAGTAATGAGCAAGCACTATGGAAAATGATCTGTTAGGAAAGTCCAATGCTTTATTTTTTTTTTCTCTTTTTTTTTTTTTTAAATTTTAATACTAATCCAATGCTAATGGTTTCCTCAGACAGTGATATTCCACTAATATTATAAATTTTGCTCTCAGACTGAACACCTATTGGCAGACATTACAAGGGCTGAACAACAAGTTTTGTCAGAGAAACAGGTTTTTTGTCCAGTAAATTAGAAAGTAATTTCCATATTTCAAAATACTGAGCATGCCTGGGCAGAAGAGGAAACAAAATTTTTGTGTGCCTTTCTCTCCACATCATTCTTATAACTTGAGAGTATGACATTAGTCTTGAATTCATTTATAGTCAAAATATGCACAGACTTAAGAGTTTGCAGGTGGTTTATATTACCTAATATTTAGATAGCCACACAGATTGTTAGGCCACACCGCAACAAAGGACATAGAATAAAAGCTTTGAAGGGCCTACTCTGTGAGGACCTTAGATCATCTTATTGTTTATTAATGATTCATGTTTGAAATTCCATTCAGGAGTTTCTTTATATATGCATGTATATATAAATTTTTTTAAAAAAATTATTTAACAGAAAAAGTTGTGCAAACTCTCAAAGCACAACAGAAGCTGTGTTTAAGTCATGGTTTGCCAGCAGCAAAAGTCACTACAAAGATTAATGAAAACAAGATGTTATCCTAGAAGATGCTGTAGTTATTCAAAATCTCTTCAGAGAGTGAAGATCTCAATTTGGCTCCATGGTAATCGCAGGCAAATGTCAGCTTGGCATATTTAGCTGCAGTTAAACATCATCAGGGAAAAAACCCCACAGTTCTGTATTAGGCTTTGGCAGAACATCCATTATAGTTAATTGTCATACATTTCAGGAATCTCATTTTACAGTGAAGTGGCAGAGAGATTGCTTGTTTTTTGTGTTTTCTCAAATTTCTAGAATTTGTGCTTAACAGCTTCTACCTAGGCAGGGGGATCAGGTGAATTGATATGCTTGTCAGATACATGTTTTATTAACTACTCAAAGCAGAAAGAGAGCTCCAATTAATCCTTTGAGAGCAGGAAGGGTAGCCCAACTGAGATGTATAGCAAACCAATGTGCTTCTCCTACCAGGAAATTCTTGTAACCATCAAAGAGGCCAACTTTAAAAAAAAAAAAATAGAATGGAAATTTCGTCCCTCAGCATTAAACATGCTTTGCAGAGACATCAAGACATCAATCTGGAAGCCTCCCCAGGAGTTCATAAGAAAGACACATATATACACACGAGAAATCTTCAATTTCACAAAGATTTCCAGGTAAGGGCGAGCTCAAAAATTTTCATGTCTTGAATTTCTTTTCGAAAGTGTCTCTTTCAAAACAAATTTGTCTATATTCACATGCTCATGTACAGTAAAAGAAGCAGCATCTTTTATTTTCAAATTTAACGCAATAAAAACATCAATTATACTTTTCAATTGTTTCAATTTCTCTTTCGACTGCACCACAGACAGCAGGAGCCCTAGCAGCAGAATCAGTTTCTCATACTGGTGCTGGCCTTTGAGGACTGGCTTATGATGCTATTGCATGTGCTGACTGACAGGTCTCAGATCAGGTTGTTTCAAAGTCTCATGACAAGAAATTAAAAAATACATGTTGAGCAACAGTCGTGCCATATGGCCTCAGTGCTCCTCAGTCTTGGGATCTCTGCTCTAGTGATTTGGACAGAATTCTAGTCAGGCCAGAAAATAACACATTTTAAGGCCTGGGCATTCACTCCAAGAATGAAAATATCAGAAGCCACACAAGAAGTCAAGTGAAGCAAAGAGAACAGAAAATACTTCTCTCTCTTCTTCCACTTAAGAGCTTTAAAAGGAACCAAGTAACTAATAGAGCGATGCTTTCTCCCACTCTCCTAAAGTATCCAGCAGGGAAATAGTAGCTCAGGTTAGATTCTGAGATGAAACAGTCTGATCCCACACCCTCTGCGTCCTAAGCTAGTCCTCCATTATCCTACAAGCTGCTAACCAGCAGTTATGGCCTTACATACTTCGACTACACTGAAATGTTAAGGCGTGTTGAGAAACTTGATGTAAAGCAATCGTTTTGGGGCACGTAAGTTAACACCTACTGAGATAAATGGGCTTGTTCTCATTTCTCAGAGCTTTGATGTCAGTCCGCAGGTATAAGGAGGGATCACTTCACTTGCATTGAGGAAAAGACTGTCTTCTGCCTCACTCCTGAAAACTAAAACTAATGAAAAAGAGAAAAAGGTATTGATTGCCTCACACAATACTGAGGACACCAGGCAGCTCTAGTTAAATCTTGACTGGTGGGAATTGCTGAAAAATTAAAAAATATTAGCATTCTGAAAACAAGTGGGCTTAACTTGACCATCAGCCACTGAAACGATGTCAGCTACAGCAAAACTTATTATATTTCATCATAGCTTCTAAAATATCCCTGTTTAATATTAGCCATTTGCTTTTAGAATAAGGAGTCTTGTCTTTATTATTATTATGGCAGAAGACCTTCTGTTGTCATAATTTTGACATATATACTCTGAACAATCAAATTTTAAATGTTTCATAAGCATACTCATTAATATATTAGAGCAAGTTAAAAGACAGATAGTAAAAAACTGCAAAGTTTGCAAGGAGAGGAATAAAATTAGTATTTCCAGTGCTTCAGCTACTCATTTTCAAGTGTTTGATGAAAGCCAAAAATGTGCAATCTGATTTTCACCCATCCTTCCTGCATTAACTACATCTGCTGAAATAACAGGGACAAAGACAAGACAGAAACAAACTTTAAAAATTACAAGAAAACTAACGTGGTAAATTTTTTATTTATAATTATTAATTAACAGTGAACCCCTGTCAATAATGCACAACTATTGAATATAGTGCAAAAATATTGTCAACATTGAAATCAACGGAAATAAGCTCAACAAGGCTGGCCAGAGCAAATGCGTTACTAATATAT
Organism: Eulacestoma nigropectus; assembly: GCA_013397775.1. NCBI lineage: Eukaryota > Metazoa > Chordata > Aves > Passeriformes > Eulacestoma > Eulacestoma nigropectus. The sequence goes on along the minus strand of VZTE01000834.1, from coordinate 489,757 downwards.
TATCTACAGCTGTCATAAACTCCATTCATGCTACCTGATCTCCTTCTAATATGCCAGCCTTTCTAAACAAATTTATGAACAAGGGAATTCTTCTCCGAACATTTTATTTACATACACATATAAACATATGCATACATATATGTTTAAGAAATAGTAATAAATATATATACATATTTTACAAAATAGATCAGTTTTAAAGCAGCTAGCAGGTCCAGTCATTAGATATTACTCTGCTTCCCAGATAGAGAGCTGAGGTAGCCCAGAATAATTTCCTAATGAGTTTTAAAGAGAAGTCTCTTTAAGTACTGTTGCAATCCAAAGTAGCATCAACTAAAGCTCTCTTTTTCCACTTAAGAGAGTAACAGACCCTAAACCATGGCCTCTGCCAAGTAATTTAGCACAGTACCAGTTATATTAATATTTCTGTTCTATTTGTCTAAATCATCTATGCACTGAAATAATTTACGGTGCCATTGTACCAATTTTTTCCAAACAATAATTACAGAAACTGACACAAAATACTTGATTTGTAGGTGGGCTTATTCTTTAAATGGATCTTGTTAATGGAAAAGACTTGATTCATGAGTGTAGTTTAATGCAAAACAATTTTATGCCATGGTAAATTACCATCAAAACATAAAAAATAAATGAAGCCAAGTTGTGCCTGAAATTAATCAAAACTCTCTTGAAAGGTTCTTGATTTGCAATCTAAAATACAAATTGACAGAAATAAAAACTTAATATAAAACACAAAGCTAGAGGCATCTGAATATTTGGCAGGTAAGTACTGATAGGATGTATTTTATAGGAAACTAAAGCTGCAGATAAAAGCTAAGGGTTTTTAAGTATTTTATAAGATTTTTTCAGTCGTGATTGTTCCCCTACACAGACACCAAATTTGATTTCTTGTACCAGTACTTGAAAAACAGTTTGCAGCTATCAGAAATACTCATCAGTTTACACCACTAGTGGTCCCATTGCCTTTGCCTCCTGCAGAACTGGGAGGGTGCTGTTGTTTCTTTGTTCGTTTTCGCAGCAGACATTTCAATCACAGCTGGAAGGTCCACACTTTGAAGCAATACTAAGTATCACTGCCTCTCATCTCAGGCAATAAGAGACATCTTAATGAAGGCTGTGGAAATGTTGATATCTGAACTGCTAAAATATTTGTCTAAATTTTCACAGAATTTATTCTGTAAAGGAAATTAGTATTACACTAGAATATTTCTGTCATCATTTTATGGATTGTCTGAGAACTGTAATTTCCAGAAAACTTCCCTGTACACAGAAATTTTTAGGGTTAAGCCCACCATTACATGCACCTCCAGAGACAGGAAAACCTCGTAAAAAATCCTCAAGCTACTTCTAACTATGGGGATCAGGAGCTGGAGACACCAGATCAGGTGGAGGTCTGGACCTTCTTTTCACACCTCCTCAGTGTCTTGCTGTCTAAAAAAAAGAAACTCTAGTGAAAGGGCTGGGCAAGAGCTGAGTAATATTTCAGCAAGCTTCAAGCCTGAATAACCAGGGAGATGCTGGTTCCTGAGGGGAGTGTGGTGCCTGACTGAAGGCAGGACTGGGACAGGGAGACCCCACATGAGGTCAGGACTCTACTGCCCAAACCAGGCTGAAGAGCCCAGGACCCCCAGCTGCCACAGGAGCTCTGACAGCTCACTGGCTCTCCGACTTGAGTGACTGGAGGCAAGGCAATTCAAGAAGCTTTCCTGAGTTGGGGCAGTGGGCTGAGCCCTTTAACTTTGGGAAAATCCAACAGGACAATTCTCCAGAACATTTTACTAATACAAATTTTTCTTGGAACCATTAATTCTCTTTTAATAAATTACTCTATATTCCATTTTAAACTAGAACAGTAATTTTTCAAATATCAGTGTTTTCTTTGAAATGGAAAGCAAGTTTCATTCAGTTCTACTCACAGCTGAAACCATGTCCATCCAACTGTAGTTTGTATGTAGAAAAATCAGGGTTTGTCCACCTTAGAAAATAACTTTTAGTCTTTTATCTGTCTTTTTTTTTTCCAGCACAGTCCACTACTGCAAGGGTAATTATTGACTTTTGTGGATCACTCAGATACAACGATGATTGATACGATAACAAAGACCATAAGAAAATTAATTCATCCTGATATCAGAACAAGATTTACAGGAAATAAAGCACTTGGCCACATTTTGAACTGTAATGATAAAATTCGTACAGTTTCCTTTCAAGTGAGTAGCAGGGAAATTTTGTGCAATGAATGAGGAAGGACTTTGTCAGAGGGAAGAAGGGATATTATGTGATCATATAGTCAGTCAAAGTCGTAATTCAAGCAGAACCCAAAGGACAATTCTGTGCATCCCTTGAGTCTCTTTCATCACATAGTTACTGCTTTTCAAACTTCATGTTTCACAAATCTTAATCATAAAAGAATGAGACCCCCTGGCTTAGACCCATCTCTACACCACTCCAGTTAGCCTGACGTGAAACCTCTGTTTTAAATATTGATGATCTTGATTCCCGCTGAGCAAGAGTTCAGATCTCTACTTAAACTCTACAAGTGTTTACTTCTATTTCATGTGTATAAACAGAGAAATAGCTTTTCTCTTTTCTACCCTGGATAACTTGAGCATGAAAACCGGTTTTAATGTGGTATGCAGCTAACATCTACCCTGCTAAGGAAGATTTTGCAATGAATTTTACATTTTGTAAAAAGGCACAAACCTGAGTGTAATGGAGTTCAAAGAGTCTATGAAATCAAATCCTGACTGAGGAACAAAGTGTAAAAGATCAGTCCATTATAGATTTATCACTGGCCTTGTTCTTTTTTTCAGAAAAGACATACTCAATTTTTCTCCTGATTTATTAGTAAAGTAAAAATTATATCTCTCCATTTAGTGATTAATTGTTTAGTGACAGTTCAAGAGCAAACGTAAAAAGTGTCTGTAACCTGGAGGGAGAAAGAAGATCTCTAGGCCACGATCCTAATTGTTTTTTACTACAGTCTCTTTCACCTTCTGCCATAAAGTTGGCTTTCAAATAACTACTGGCACATCTAGAAAGATTAAACTGCTTCACTGAAAAGGAAATTTCATCTTCAGATGCTTCACTTGTGGTCATTTATGGTATAAACAATCACATTAGCAGTTATGCATGACATCAAAGGACCCACTACCTCTGAAGAGAGATCCCTAAAGCCAGTAAACACTTTTAACAAATCACTTCTGCAGTACTTTTATTTCAAAGGACTTTACAAGTGCTTCTAACAAATGAGCACAGCTTTATGTGTATGTGCAGTCTTCTGGCTAGCTTAAAGCAAACTGTACACCTGACTTTCACTTCAAAGGAAAGTTAAAGGGCTGCCCAGAGATGCTGCTCCCTGAAGATTTAAGCAAGATACCAGCAGCTGTTTTCCAGTGGCTAATGTCATTCAGTGAAGAGCCTCCATTCTTTTAGCGTTAATATGTTGAAACAATAATTTTATGAATCACAAATAGGCAAGTTAAAGTCGTGTTTCATCCTGATAAAGCTATTGGATTTACCTCTACTTGGAGTAAGATTCACCAGCTGGTGAGGGTGCAACTGAGGCAGCCCAGAGCTCTCCTCTGCAGCTGCTGCTGGAGGGGCTGGGTGCTGAAGCTGCCACCCTGCCAGTCTGGGCTGCAGCAAGCTCTTGGTGGGAGTGACTAGTCCAAAGCTAACTGGAAGATGCTTATACACTGAAAATTTGAAGGCTTATATCTGTATGTTTATGCGTATGAATATTTCCAGTTTGGCTGTCTGGATGCTTTAGCTGGATATCACTTGATAACAACCTTCAGAAACTCTCAGCTGGAGCTACTGGAAGTCTGGACAGTAAACGTAGGGATTGGGAAAGGGTAGGAAGTAGCATATCTCTGTAAAGACAGATGCAGTTGAAAGAAAAGGTATTACACCATACCAGCTCTTTCTTGGTTGTTTTCAATATTAAAAAGGCTGGGAAACAGCAAGCAAAAATTTAAATCTTAGACAAGATAGATATATATTTACCCAGAACTACATGGTATGATCAATATTTAAAAGGTTAAGAATTAAAACATGAAATATGTTACTTTTAGACAACCACAGGTAAAAGAACCAATTGAGAAAAACACTCAGTAGTTTTTGCTTATATTACACTTTGCTATATTTACTGGTTGGCAATCTCACAACTTTTTTTGGTGCAGCAGAAAAAATAAATAGAAAGAAGATATCTAAATAGTGGAAGCTCAAAGCCTTCATATTTTGCTCCAACAACTAAGAAATAAAAGAGAGAGATTCTTCTATTTTCAGCCAATATTTACAGCTGTGATCTGTCCTCATACCATACATATAGGCACATACACACACAATTAGGTAAAAGAGAATTTCATAAATCATTGAGTCTAAAATTCAATATATTCCTGTAACCAGTGGTAAAAAATAGTATTGGAAAATCTTCATTGTCTCCATCTGCTGTAGAACACTGCATCAACAGATATTTAGTGAAGGGAGTTAAATCAGCAACAACAGATTTTCTGAAAAAGTATCTGGGGATGGCAGGTAGCCATGAAAATGCCTCTTTGCAAGTGAAATGTGGCATTCACGCACAGTGATAGTCAGTGCTAACTTTTCACTCACTTTTCCAACAAAAAAATGAAGGCTGAAACTTCTCAGTCAGCGGACAGTATCTGAAGTGTTCAGACATGTCTGTCAATCACATACCACCAGTATAAGAAACAGGAAAAAGGAAAACACTTTGCAAATATCCACTTGAGCATACAAATTATGATGCTTACAGAAATCATTTCACAAAGATTCTTTGCATGAAAATGGAGGCTAAATTAATAAACTAAATTCTCACTGTTGCAGAACAATGCAATTTAAAAGCTCCAGCACCTTGCCAAAGAAAAGTCACCTTACCTAATTCAATCTGTGCTAAAGGACATCTTATAAAAGAAAGACTGTAGACTACTGAAGACAATAGGTCAGCCAGTTCGATACAACAGGCCAGATTTACCTCCATTGTCATCCTTTCTGAGTTACACCTGAGATTAATTTACTCTGTTGTCTATATAGGACAGCACTACAGTGAATACATCAACCTTTTAAACCCAAAGTGTCACTTTCATGCCATACTCACTCCCTAGCTCTGTGGCTTGCTTAAATAAAGAGTGATGGGTTAAGTTTACTAGTGGTTATTTTAATCAACAGACATGTGACAAAGAATTTGTTGCACAGGATTAACTTACTCTCTTAAGATCAAAATTGTGATACTAGCAGAAGGTTTGCTTGCATATATCTAGACCCGTGTATATAAATACATAACGTAATGTGGTGGTACCTTGGTAGGTCTTCTGTCTGGTTACAGCAACACAGTGTTAAAAAAGGTGTTAAAGACTGCTTAAAACACATCGTCAAAGATCAAAAGAAGTTATGATGTATTTCCTCTTGCAACAGATGGATTCAGAAATTAACCTTCTGAGCTCCATAGGCTGTCTTCAGAAATGGTACAGGGTGCTTTGAAATGGGATTGAAGCTGTTCTTCCACAATATGTTAGCATTACCCACAATGTTGATATTAAGTAAGTAACATACCTTATTGAATTCCTTTATTTCCTCCATCCTTTATTGAATAGTCTCTCTCGTGACTGTCATCTACAATAAGCTCAAATATATACATATATGTAAAATATAAATTTAAGTTTTCTCCAGCACAAAGATATTATTATAAGGGTTCCACGGTGGCCATGGTCACTAGGAACTACCAAATGGTTAAAACTTGCAATGGTACCTACCAAATCAAGGCAAAACTGTCTCTCTGCTGTCTGTTCGAAAGGGAAGAGATGCGGCCTGGCTCTGTAGAGGAGTGGTTTGGGTTTGTTTTTTTTTTTTTTTTAAAACTCGGGGAATCAATGGGTTTCCTGACACTAACTTTTAGAGAATGTTTCAAGAGAACTCTAAGATTTTTTTATTACTATTTCATGAGAAAAAAAGTGCTGTTTACTTCTAAACTATGTATTAGTTTTTCCTTGGTCTAGTCAAAATAAAATCAGTGCTGAAAATGTCTCTCAAAGTGATACTGACATGCTCTATAAAAATTAAACTCTATAATCTAGAAAAATTATTAAAGTATGTTTAGACTTCAGTAGAGAAGCAAGAAGGTTTTAGCATGTGCTTATGCAAGTAGAGCAAGTAGAGCAAGCATGCTTATGCTCTAAGGAAATTACAAGTGAAGACACTCTTAAGCAAATTTGTTGTTTCCTGATCTAAGAAAATTACTGTAATGCCATCACTCCTCATTTAATCCTCTCCCTAATGTTCCGTAGTCATAGTTGCCATGTCAAGTCTCATGTGTTGATTACAAGCGTTACCATATAAAAAATTATTGAGGTTTTAACAGCTAGTCCAAAATTAAGAGACAAAATGTGTGGTTACATTAGCAAGGACATAGTTATAAACCAAAACATAGCAAATCTATTTTCTTAAATCAAAATATCATCTAAGAGCAAAGCTAAAGACAGAGATGATAGAAAATATTTTTGAGGAGATCATTATGGGTGTGTCTTCAGTAGCAACTAAGGGTGAAGAAGTTCAGAGGAGGCCTACTTCATATAGTGGCTGAGTTTCAACAAGCATTGTTCCATGTAAGTTTCTTTCCAAAAAAAAAAGGTTTCAGCTGCATCTGGTGAACATTCATTAAAAATGCATACTTAAATATCTGCTTATTGCAATCAAAAATTACATTCAATAACAGCATAATACATTTCAAATACAAGTAAAAAACTTAATAAATGATATTCACTTCAGTGGTTTTAAGGCCACAAAGAAGTCAAATTTGATGGTGCTGCTTTAAGAGGAATGCACTAATGTACTCCACAGCCCTGTCCATGGGCTACGTGGTTTTGAAATCACGATTATTGTGCTTCTGAACTGGTGTATTTTCCACAGACCCTTTGAGCTTTACACTAAAACCTGTGTTCTATAAACATTCATGTTCTCTCCAAATACTCGAAGGATGCGAACATCAGGAGTCCCTATGTCATGGATACCTGTAAATCTGCAGGTTTTCTTATATTAGCCACAGGCTACAACAGTGCTCATCAGCCAGTGGGTACCAAGAACCCCACAGAGCCACTTAGAACAGCCTACCCTGCTATTAATGGCCTCCATTTTTTGTTCTCTGAGACATAGTTTTGCCCAGCAACTGTAGTTAATTTCTTGCCTATAGTCCTCTTTGTTATATAATAAAAATAATCAGATTAATTACTACCACATCTTTTACATGCATTCTACTTTTTTTTATTTGGCAGCTTAGCATAACTAATAAGAAGGTTTTATAGTATAATGTCAGAAAGCTCTATCTGCACGATCTCAGGAACAATGCACTGTCTTAATATCCCATTAACATTTTTGGTTTATTACCTGTCAATCAGACAGCCTTTAATCCATTGATTATGTGCCAGATTGATTTGGAATCAATCAGCTTCCTTAAACAAAATACGTTGTAGCACAAGGTCAGATGCGCATAAATGTCTAAGACTAATACATCAATATTACTTTTTTCAAGCAGAATAATCACCTAAAAAACCAATATCAAGATAGTTTGACAGACTATATTTTTCATAAACCCTTGATGGTTGGTATTCAGAACAACAACCTCTTCAGTAAGTAATTTAGCATCCAACATTATTATTGTTTTTTGTTGTTTTTTTCTTTTGTGTTTCTTTTGTGTTGTATGCAGCTAAATTATGAGATTATCTTTAAGAAATACTGGTTATCACCTTACTGCAGATCACTGGAGCCTGCATAACAGAGCACAACTACCTTAAATATTGGCTACTAAAAACCTTCTGAAGTAATTTTAAAGTTTGAAGTGTTTCTGATGACTACATAGTCTTTTTTTAATCCAAACAAAGAGCAATTATTTTTTCAGAGTTTTCTGCCTCTTGACATGATTACTATAGTTTTCAGAGTTTTTATATAATGGTCAATAGTATTTTTTAAGGCTCCTTTCATCCCAATAACTTAGGCTAATAAAAACTCATGCGTGCTAAAAATGTTAATAGGAAAGGGAAAGTATATTCTAGATACTCACATAAAAGTTCAGCTGTATAGATGATTGAAAGTTACTAGACTTCTAATGATGACAATCTGACTCAAATGTCATGAATCTACTGCGTCTCCACCAGTAACTCCACAAGTCATTCCAGTAAAATGAAATATGAGTCACTTCTCCTCCACCTCAAAACACAATTAAGATATTAAACAAATAATCCTTCCTTAGGTTTGAAACAAAATACATTATGTTCTTAAAAAAAATGGAAAAAAACTTTACTGAAATTATTGGTCTCTGAAATATGAGAGGTACACCTTTAATTTATGCAATTCTTGGAGACCAATCTTAACCAGATATTTCACATTATGGGGAATTTTTTGAATGAGCAGACATCCAAATATCTCAGTTAACTTATGTGAAGAAAGGCAGGGAAAAGTGCACACATCGTGTTATTCTAGTGTTATTTCAGCTTTCAGAAGTCAGTGATGGATCACTGAAAAATAACTGCCAAAGATATTTTTATTTTTCATCCAGTTTCTCTAGCCCTGAAATGTGCTTAGATTGCTAGTTTTTAGGGTATGAATCATATTTTCAATCTTGTGTATGCTCAGTGTTATTGTGTATAGGAAGCACGGTTATTTAGTAACAATCAATATTATGAATATTCAAGTAAATTAATTTATCAATAGCCACTAGTTTACTCTGCCAGCTTTTTTTTTAAGGTGACAGATATCAGTAAGTAAGTAAGTAAAACTATTCAATTCCTAATACTTAAAATACAAAAGAATTTTTAATGGTCTCCACAAGTATTATTATGCCATTAATAGTGCATTAATTTCTAAAAAGATTAAAGAGAGACATAGTAACTCTTATTTACAGGAATATTGCCGAAGAGTTTATAAGACAGTAGGGACCACTGCACTTGTGTCTTGTGTCAGTCAGGTCTGCCACAATAAGACAAGATTTATAGACTAATCACCGGAATTATCTTTCTCCTATTTTGTATTGCATACTTTGTTGCTGTGGTTCAATTATCAAATTTTGAAGGTGTTCTTGCAGACAGCATCCTTTGGGCTACTTTTAAAGATTAGTCACTTATCGGCATGAAAAAATCAGTTTAATACATTTGAATCCTTTAATTTACTGTCTAATTCTACAGTCCAAATAGATGCTGTTGCTGAGCAACAACATACCTTAAGCAACAGAAAGATATTGTAAGATATAATTTCCCACAAATCTTCTTTTATTGAAATAACCTAAGATGCTTATTGCAAGCCTTATTTTTAATTTTTTTTTTTGTTTTGTTTTGGTGAGGTTTTCTGTGTGGTTTTATTGCAGGTACTGGGCATAATGCATGCTATAAAACTAAGCCTAAATTTGCATACACAGTAGTGTAATAAAGTCTGGACCTGTTAACCCACAGTGATTTTTTAGGGATAATAATTTAAGCATTAACAATTTTAACTGCACAGTGGAAATTACACAGTACCAAACAATGTCTCAGAAGTGTTCACAGAGCAGGTGTAATGAGGTCCATTTACAGGAAAAATGTCAGTGGTTCCTTTTTTTCTGTTCCAAGAAAAACAGCAGTGCTTTAGTAGACAAGTGGACTTCCTTAGAATAAAATTACCTTTAAAAATTAAACTGGGAAGAACAATGAAAAGAGAAATATATGGAGTAATAATGTCCCATAGATCAGTGTTCTTCCTCTGTAATGATATTGGTGAGGTTAATGATAAGAAGCTGAGTGACAAGGTTAATAAAAGCAACCATCCTGATAAGCTTAAAGGAAAGACTCACACCCTTGGCAAAATTTGTTTAATATGTTGTTGCTCAACATAGTGAGTATCCTAAGTTGAACAGAAAAAACAACGAAAACCAAGCAAACAAAAAGCCCCATAACAAACCAACAAAAACTACCAACCAAACAAGTAGACCACTGCAACTTTATCCATAAGCTGAAATAAAGTCACTGAGATCCTTGTCCTGGTCCCGTAATTCATTGGAGAACTGACAAGAAAGGGCTGCCCTCTTCAACACTGCAGTGCAGCAAATAGGAGTATAAGTGTTTCAAAGTATAAACTAAGCAAAAGAAAGAAAACACTTCCCACCATCCCCAAAAGAAAACCCAAAAACCTAGACAAAAAAAACCCCAAAAAACCAAAAAAAGCAAACAAAAAAACCCAAAACCAAATTAAAAAGTCAAAATATTTTCCATAATATTCATTACCTAATTTTGTACTGTAAATATCTTTTCCTTCTGGCCTGTGTAAAAGATTGAGAAATACTGGAACACTTGCAGCAATAAATTTTTATCAGACTGGCAAGCCTTGGGATCCAATCTCTCCCCATTTGTCAGATGATACAAACCTGTAAGAATAACAAAGAATAATAATAAAATGAAGAACTGGTAGTTTAATATAATAGTTTCCTGATTTTTCTCTCAAAATTAAGTAATTCTTCTCATACATCAACAGTGAATACATAAATGTAAGAAACGAATGATGTATAACCTTGCATAATGCAAGTGTATCAATAGCTATCCTTAAAAGACTGATTCCATAAATTAAGTCATTTTTATAAAAAGCATACTATCTAGAATTTTGCATTGAAAGCACTGCTATTTCAAAGGCATTTGGCATGCTTTTATTATGTAAATTAAATGAGGTTGATAATTGTAAACAACATGTAATGCCAGATTACAACATCTATATTGCTTTGTATTATATTAAAATAGAGTGCATTTTGCAGTCTTGTGTATTGCCCCAAGAAGCATGCCAACCATTCATTAAATTACAGATTGCAATACTGGGGGAGAGACCATAGCTTTACTAAGGACAAGGTTTAGTGTAATTTACACATCAAACTCATTGTCTTTATATCACATAATCTAAATCTCTTGTAGGACCACTTGAGGATTCCACAATCAAAAGATTGTTAGTCACATGACTCCCCTCCTGGTTTTAATCATAATTGACATGGTGCAAGCTACCTTAAACAGTTTACAAGGTTGGGGAGCACAAAACTAGGAGGAGGAAGATGAAGAGAGGTGGGCTCTGCCTGTCAGGAAATAATCCCCACTTGAAGCAGCATAGCACTGACCATGCTGTGTTGGACAAACAGAAATGTTATGAAACAGAAATAGTGCACATCTAGACTCTCACCCACACATCTCTCCTCTACTAAAATGGCAGGATAATAGTGTTTTATGTTTACATATGTTTCTGCAGCTATCAACTTAGATGTGCAAGATGAAAGATATACAAATGTTCCTGCTTTATTCACACACCAGTAACATGTGCCACTCTAAAATGAGCGAATTTTCCACATCTGGCATAAACAGAAAAGATATACCAGGCAGATACAGGGAAACAAAGACTAGAAAAAAAGTTTTTCTTATAGCACAGCATGCTTCTGGAATCATCCAGGGTTGTTTGGATTTATATTACCTGAAAGAGTCTTGTGTATTGTCACACGTGGTTCCTGCTACAGGGAAAAGTTCTCATCTCAAATCATATCAGAAATGTGAAAGAATCCCATGAACATCAGCTCTGTATTTCTGCCTGTGGGACGTTTCAATTAAGTTAATTACTTTAGGCCTAACCTATAATCAGTTGTTAGGATTTGTCCTTTGAAACAGAATTTATCAGGAGGAAGTACACACCCCTTAGAGCAGATTGCGATTGCAGGGTATGTCAGATAAGAGGGTAAGCATGAGTCATTTTTTTTTCTTCTCTTCTTATCCCTTCATTTTGACACTGTATTAAATCCTTCCAGCAATCCCTCTGCAACATTTTCCAAATCCACTTATTCTGCTCTCTTTCCAAAGAAAAAGAACTTTTGACCTTGACCTTGATTTCCAAAAACATGCCTTCGAATACAAAACCAATCAATTTTACCTGGTGTGTCACTTTGCCCATCTAGGCAGCTTGAGGACATCATCAAATCCCTTTTGTATAGTTTAGCAGCATTAGATTGAGGAGGTATCACTTCTAAAGTTGGGTTTCTATATTTTCGACTTTGGAAAAAATCCAGATCCAGCTTCCACTCACAGGAAAACTATGAGATGAAAGTGTGCCTCACAGAAACAAAAAATAAATTTTATACATATATATGTATGTGTGTATACGTTGCATGCAAGTGTATCTGTATAAATATATATATATATACACATTATATATGTATAAAAGCATTCAAAACAGACTGTAGGACTCTTCCACAATAAATACATTGTTTTCATACTCATTACCCAGTACGGGCAGAACATTCAGCAGCAGGTCATATGATCTCAGGTAAAGTAAAATTGGATTGACTTTATTCCTGTTACAGCAGTAAACTGTTCCTTCCCCTTCCTGCTGCCAGGTCCCTCTGTGTAGTAGTCAGCCCAAACCATACTGTAGTGATTGCAAATGCCTCACTCCCCAAATGGCATGAAAAAATAAACTCTCTTTCCCTCTCTGCTTCCCCCTCTGCTAAAGATTATGCTCGATCTGTTCGTGTTAAGTGTAGTACCTAGCATTGTACATATTCCTGTATGTTCTTCTCGTGAGAATATTTGTCAAAATAGGGAGAGGGATCAGGATTGCTTTGTTGATGCACCGTGTGACATTTTATGACATGATAACATCAAGGGCAATGAAGGTCACTTGGAATGTGTATTCAGTATTGTTCACCTGTCCTGGCCTTGGTTGCTTAATCTGGGGATTCATTCATATCCAGGCTGTGGGGGGAACATGACAGGATAACTTCTCCCAGCCTTTCAGTCTCTTCACCTTCTTTAGGTCTGCTACAACAGCTTTTGACAATTTTTGAATTGCCCTTGCTTGTTAAAGAAAGCATGACTGCGTTGATATGCCTGCTATTTCTCCTCTGTGCGGTCTACCACACGTTTAGAGTCAGGGCAGATATTTCCAGGGACCAAACTCTGGCTATGTATGTAACCACCCTGATACAGGCCTGCCTCTCATCTGTGGAAAGACTGACCAAGGATCTCCAGAAATTAAAAGAGGAAATTAAAGACTAGCAGCATAAGGGTGAATTGTTTCTGGCTTGGCGGGCCCATGACATCTCAGGTCATCAGGGAAGAGATAGATGAAACATATAGATGGGCTCATGCTTGAGGGGGTGGACTTAACATGGACACAATATCCCTGGTTATCCATAACTGTGAAAGATATGCGGCAATCCAGCAGGTCAAGCAGGTAAAGCCCCTGTGGTACTGGGGACAATGGTCAATATTATTATTATCCCCAAGTATGGGGAGGCCTGGCAGATTGACTACATCACACTGCTTCAAACACACCAAGGCAAGCGCTACAAGCTCACAATGATAGAGGCCACCACTGCATGGTTGTAGACCTACCCTGTGCCTCACGCTACAGCTGGAAACACCATCCTGGGCCTTGAAAAGCAAGTCCTGTGGTGACATGGCAGAAAGAATTGAGTCAGACCAGGATACTATCTCAAAAATAGCCTCATAACACCTGGGCCAGAGAGCAGGGTATTGAGAGGATGTGTCATATTCCCTATCGTGCACCAGCCTCTGGGAAGGTTGAACAGTACAGCTTGTTTAAACTTAAAGCTTCAAACTATTGGCTGCCAATAGTTCACTTGCTCTGAGAAGTAGTGTTACTTTTTCCAAGTTGTGTGACAGCCATGCTTTTAAAGACCTTTACCACGTTTTTACAGAATAAAGAGTGCTGAGCTTTGTAACCTCTGCTTTTAAAAAAACCAGTTGCTGTTTTATGAAATGAATCACTCTTTTCCTTACTTTTCTCTATCTGCTATATCCTTTTGAGACTGGTGACAGAAATTGTACAGTTTCAAGATATGAAACACGAGAGTTATAGTGGCATAATAATTACATTTTGTTCACAATTTCTTCTCCTGAAAAATCTAGCATTAGTTTTGTCTTTTTTACTCATCAAACTGAATAAACGTTTTCAGAGGATTTTCCTGGTCACTTCAAGATCTCTCTCAGGTCTGTATTTATGTGTGAAGGGTTGGTACTTTCTCCTTCTACTGTCCCATGTACATTGCTCTGCATTCTCTTTGTTTGATGACTCAGGATTCTGAGCCTTGCCTGCAAGGTTTTGAAGCCAGTTTCAGTATTTACTGCTATTGGTCAATATCATAGAATATAACAACTTTGCCTACTTAACTATTTTACAACTGTGAATCTGTTCAGTATAGCAAAATCCTGTATATGTCTTGAAATTTGTTTGCTAAATATATCAGACAAATTTTTTGGCAAATATTATGCAATTCATTCAGTTTACACTGGGAATTGTAAGTTAATAAATTCACATTTGAAATGAGTTGGAATTTAAAGCAAGAAGTCAGTTAACCAAAATTGTGAGACATTTACCATCAAAAAGAATTACTAAAGCTACTTTTGAATTCAAAAATTAAGGGTGGAAGGTGATTAATTTGGGGGAGATTTTTTTTTTTAAGTGCCGTATTCTATTTCAGGCAATGATTAATTCTAGAGCTTGAATTATTCCAAAAGTCAGACTATATGTCTTTGGCTTAAATCCTTTAATTCTATGTCTACAAAAACAACTTTCCTAACATTTAAGAATGGTTGACTCCCGGGCCTGCAGATCAGAGGATAGTCATCATAAAAATTACATGGAAAAATACTGCTTAATGACCTATTGCAGCATATGATAATAAAAATGCAACTAATAATGGAAATGCGTCATGGATTCTTGCAATAATAGCTTTGAAACCCATAAAGTATTGTGGTGTTTCTTTTCCTGAAAAGGTCTGCATTGTCTCAACCAGAGATATCAAGCAGGTTGTTTATGTGCTCTGTGACCATGCAGAGTTACTGAAGGGGACAAATACTCTTCACCAGGCAGAGACAGCAGTGTGCCTGCCAGCCCCTTCCACTGACCCAGGGCTCAGCATGTTCTTCACCCTTCCTTACCTTCGAACAGCTGTGTTAGACACTATGTTGACATGCTTTCCCTTAACAGCCAATCTTAATTTTTAGTAACAAATTAGATTAATAGTGGTCTAGCCTGTAGTTCCGCAAGCTAATATAAACTTACATTTCATTTTCTTTTCTACTTTTAAAAAGTTGCACATATAAAATGCCAGATAATCGAAATGGGATTAGAGAGAGGAATCTCATTTCAAGTAAGACACAAAATACTCTGTAGCTTAAAGAATTTATGAAACAACTCAAACAGAAAAAGAATCTGATATTTCTGTATTTTCGAGAGGAGAAAAGGAATTTAGGTATATGATTAAAAGATTTTTGCTTTCCTCCTAAGTGGCTTCAAATTTTGTCTCGTATTTCTGGCCCTGAATATATATATATATACAAATAAAATATTTTCACTTGACTGCAAACTGGCCTTATGATTTATTTGATACTCAATCTGGATATTTTAAAAGCCTAAAATAATAAGTAAAAAAATCAGCTAATAAACTGGCAAGAAATATGTGAAAGACCAACATGCACACATAACCCTGACCAAAAAAAAAGAAAAAAAATCCTCTACATAAAGTGTTCTCCTGAGGGCACTATCCTTTTTTTTTTAATCTGTGATCCCGTCTTTCTTTTTGTCTTATTCACTACAGAGTCTATATTTATTATTTGTTGCTATCTAACTTGGATTGCAAGCTCCTTAGGGCAAGGACCTTGTCTTCTTACATGTCTGTAATGTACCATGAACACCTCCAGCACTAAATAAATAATAAGCTCTGCAAACTCCATTTAGTATCCATTTCAATTTGTGGTGAAGGCTTACCATGTTTTCAGAGTGTAAGGTTCATTTCTTTCTCTTAATGGCTGATGCTGGGCAAGCATAAATATTAATCCATATTTTTCTGGTTTCTTCTGGAGCAAACTTGCTTATTAGAGTTCCTGCTGACAGTGACCCTAGGCCAGTCTAGTCAAATCCAAGTCTTCATGGTTAAGATTTCCTCGCAGTCAAAATTGCAGCACGGATTTCCTTAGCTGGCATTCTTGGGCCTTTATAATCACCTGTTACTAACACAGCCTCAAATTTGAATAACTAAAACAGCTTCCAGAAATCTCTGATAGTCTGTAAATAATCTAGAAAGGACTGTTCAAATGAGAAAATAAAACCCATCAGGTTGGGTTGCCCTGTCTTCTAGCAAGCCCTTCCTTATGGAGAGAAGAAAAACATAAAAAATCATCTCTCCTGGCCACTTAGGAAATTCTTCCTTTGTTAAGCTGCAACTTTCCTGCTTCCAAGAAAAAAAATTAAGATAAATAGCTAGAAAACAGCAATGACAGATTTACCCTACTTGCAAAATTGCCATTGTATGAGACATTTCCCATATTCAGCTAATCATATTCTCTAACAATTTCTCCTAAACCTGAATATAAACCTTGCCAAACTACTGTGATATCTTCAAGCAAAACAAATAACTACCATAAGCTCTCACTAATATATCCTGCTCCCTTTGAATTCTGGGGTTTTTCACAGGTTGGCAACAGGGAGAGAAGAAGGAGGACTTCAGTTTCTCCAGCTAAAATGGGCTGGGTCACATTGGATTCAATGTAATGTGGCAGTCCTTTCAATCTCCACGCCAAAGAGGTTACACTGCCTCCGTTGTTCCAATGGTGCACATAGGATGCTTTAGGCACATTGGTTACTGCCACAGCCCACAGTTGCAGGTGGGAAGATATGCTGGAATGAAGACTTAGTGAGAACCTCTATTTCAGTCTTTTTCCATTTCAGCATGCTGGGTGAAATGTTGTGATTTTTCCTCAATTGATATTCAAAGTGAATATATTGGAATTTCTGAATTATGAAAATAATGAATCCAACATTTATAATATTTGCTCCCTCTTTCAAACTGGAAGAAGTAGACTTTCATAAGACATGAGATAGAACTTAACCTGTGGCCTTTTGCTAACTGTTGTTCCTATTTTCTACATGCTCAATTTTAACCAACAGCATGGGTGCTTTAACCAACAGCAGCACAGAAACACGGTGGAAGCGGTTACTGAGCAGAGCACAAAAGCTTCAAGCATGTGTTGGAAAATCCTTGCCTGTTAAGAACACAGCCTTGTTCCTTCCCACAGCTGAGCTGTCTTTGCAATTTTCCTCTAGCAGTTTCCACAAGTATCATCATTTCACAGCACCAGGTCTTTCTGCTGATAGCCAAAGTGAGACTACTTATGAGTATTTAAGAAAAGTCACAAAGAGCCCTAACAGCAACTAGGTAATGTGGAGTTAATAGACTCTATAACAGAATAATTACTTTTGCTATATGCTTATGGATTTTGAAAGGTAGGAATATATTAATAGCCTCTACTGTATAACGGGTAACGCGAAAAGCATGCACATCTACACCAAGTGGCAGGCTTTAATGAACACAGTAGCGCCTGTCACTGCTGAGGGACGGGGAAGTAGGAGACTTTTTCAAACCCACAGATACCTTGAGGAAAGAGAGCTCAGTAACTTACCAAGCTCTAGCAATCTATTATTTTAGAAACCACTTCATAAAATGGCAAAACTAAATTATTTAGTCAGCGTTGTCAAGTTATTTTGTGTCATGAATACACTGGGCATGTAAAAGTTTTCAATGACCTGTTTATCAGATGGTTTACCACTTGATACATGGCAGCTGTGGTCACCAGCCTGGTTTTTTTTCCTTTTGCTGTAAGAACACTAATTATTGCATTGCTGTAAAGAATCAAGGATAGTCAATATGTAAAAGTTGGTTGAAAAAGTTGATATGGATTTGGTAATGACATCCTATTCTTTCACTTAGTCATTAAGGGGTAACATACTGCAACAACCATATAGGACTCAGTGAATAGTCAATTAACATCCTTTTTTCTGAAAACATTCAAAATAGAAAATGTTGTTTCCAGAAGCTCAACAACCATAACATAAGTATCAGTATGAAGGTGGTAGGCAAAGACTATATGCAGCTGACAGAGATGGAGAAGTACCTTGGCAGGCTCCCACCACTACTGTGGATAATCTTTATAAAAGCTAATACAATCGATTAATTTTCCAAGCACTAGGCATATGGCTTCAGCAGAGCTATAGTGAATTCACAGAAATCCAGTATCTTATAAAGAAAGGAAAAGTACAGGGTTTCTGGAAAAGAAAATTCTTCTGATGTACTGACGCTATTGCAAACCATGACTGAGTTTCTCAATGAGGCTCAACTTTAGAATGGTTCAGGCCTTGGATTTCTCTCTGTCAGTAATTCATGATTGGAGAAAAAATAAAAAAGTATATATTTCTGTCTACTTAGTTAGACAGAGTTAATTTTAGGCTTAATTAGTTAATTTTTAGGCTTGTTCAGAATACATTATGAAATCTGAAAAAAGGTCCAAATTTTTCTGCAACTTTTTATTCAGATACACTAGCTAAAATCATAAAAAACTTGCCGTTTTCCACGCAGAAAACAATAAAGAATTGTCTTTGCTCCTTTCCAATCCTCTCTCTCCCTCCTCTAAAAAATGGAGGAAGAGTCTAATTCTTCCAGTATCTGTAAACCCCAAAAGAATTGCACATAGAACGTGAAATCAAAAATGGGTTTGTCTATGAGGATTTTCAGGTCCATGGCATCATGAACCCCTGCCATTGCAGGATACCTTGGCAACTCCCTGGACGCTACCTGGAGCTTGGAGCCATTTTATGGCACTCTAAAGAGACATGGGCACATATCTGTGGGGAAATAAAGACAAGAATGTATAGCTAAACCAAGTGGAGAGTTTACACATGCAATTGCCCAATATATCAAGCAAGACATTTGAAAAATAAATCAAACGCTCCCACTCCTGTCTCTTGTACCAATCAGCAAAATCATGTCATATTCGTGTTTTATGTAACTGAAAAACTTGGATCTGCATCAGTGTCTGTCATGTTTTTCCTATCCCTGCAAAACGGTTTCTATAGGCCATCTAGGGAATATCTGCTGTGTGTTCAGATATGAGAATGCGATGCTGTTTTTACGTGTCATATTTGGTCCAAATTAGCCACCGGTCACTTTTGTTTCAGCCTTCTTCAGTAGCCAATAACACTTTTATCCATGCAGAAGTTTGACCAAGCAGCCTACCATTGAGGTTGTACTACCAAGTGGTTGTACTCAAACTCAAATAAATCTTCCTAAAATGGAAAGTGACATATAGAATATATATTTATATTGACATATGTTTTTCTGAAATATTTAAGAGGTTGAAACAAAATAACCTGTTTTTACAAAGAAAAATAATAATCTCTTCTCAAATGAGGAATTTTCTAAAAATGTAATTACTAGACATACAAAAAAAATTATGAAATAATGAAATGCTAAGGCAGAAATTAAGTTTCTTTCCAACAATAAAAATTCTTGGAATATAAAATTATTATAAAATCACATTTTCATATACGAAAGATCAAGTTGTAACTACCATCTTTTCTGATATTTATCCCTTATTTATGCTGCATGAAAAAATTATTTAGACCCACACATACACAGACATACATATATATTCAAACATTCCAATTTTACTGTGCTGGATGACTTCCAGACAATGTAATAAAATCTAAGCTTGATCTATATTTAGTTTCAAAGCATTGAAAGATCTCATTAAAAGCATTTTCCTTTCTCTCTTTCCCCAACCAAAAAAAACTTCCTGTTTAGCCAGGAAGGTGCAGGTGTACAAACATCTATGCTTTGCTAGAAGCATTGATTTTTTGCCCTTAAATAAATGTAAATACAATGGCATAGTGCAAGATTAAGCCTGGAATGAGACCTATGGATTTCTTAGTCCTTACCTTACAATCAAAAACTGCATCTTAGTGTCTCCAGTTTGTTAAGATACTCACACTCTTTTAAAATGGAGACTTCGTCTCTCTCTCTCTCAATTTTTTTTTTTTTTAGCTTCTCACTTATACTGTACTAGCCACAGACTTCAGAGCTTTTGCTTATTGTTTGCATGGACCAGAATGAAACCTTTACACTCTAGAGAACTCAAAGAATTATGTTTCCTTCAAGCATAATTCTATTTCTCAGGTATAGATTTCCTTTCTCCGCAGGAATAGAAAGTTGCCTGTTATGAATAGGATTTTTAAAAAGAGGGAAAAATATATTAATAGGACTCATTGGGAAAGAAAACCGAATATCAGTTTAAATCTTTAAAACATCTATAAATGTTGATTCTCTTTCTTTGAAATCCTTTTGATATGACATGGCACATACAAAAGCTGAAAGTGATTTCAATTGCAAGTGTTTTTAGAACACACAGGTTATTTATCACAGTAAAGAAACTGATGAACACCTGATGTATTCAGACTACCCCTTCAGTCATACTGGACATAACGTAAAGAGGAGCTTCTCTGCATCTAAGAGATGGCAATTTGGCATAAATCAACAATAAACTGGCACAAGTGAAACTTTACTGTATCAACAGCTTCGGTACTCAGAATTCCGTAATGCAGGTGGTTCTAACCAAAATCAAAGCAGCTCAAACATTTCCGACTATTCATATCCAGACTGCTTATCTTGAGTCTTAGGAGTAGTTTAATTTATTCTTAAGAGACCTTGACTAGCCACAGAAGCTACATTTTCAGCTAATGCATAATATATGCTACAGGAATCCAGAAAGCTATTCTGAGTAAAAGAAAATCCAACAGGCACCCAACTTCCCACACAAATAGAAAAGAGCAAAGAGAGAGGATGCATGAATAATTAAAAAGAAAATGCTTGTGGGGTAAGCATTTATGTTATTTTTTATAATAAAGCTGAAATTTCTAATCATATTAAAATGATTTAAATATGTATAAAACTTGTGCATTGAATTACCTCTTCATTTCAAAATACTTCTGCTTCCCTTTTTTAGCCAAAATTGCTCTAACACATCAAGTTATGTCTATCTACATTACTTTTTAAGAAAGAAATCAATAAAATGATAGCTAAAAAGGCAAATTATCCAGCCAGCTATATAAAGCACTTCCCTATTTCAGTGATTATTTAAGATGTAGCATAGAAATTTGGCTCATAAATGTTTTGGTGAATTATTTACATGGAGACAGGTTTCTTCTCTAAGAAACTCAAGCGTTAGTAATTAAGTGCAGGGAGAAAAGCAGAAGTTTAGAGGAGTTAAAGCACTGAAAAGTATTGAGCAAAGAGTACATATTGAATAACACAGACTTAAAGAAAAATAGAATCAAACACTTTTACTTTGGAGCCTCAGTGGTATGGCCTCATACTGAATGCTTTTATGTCCTGGTGCTTAGCCCTATATAACACAAAATTCCATTGTAAGAATACACAGTGATGACTAAAAGATTAATATAGGAAGAAGAGAAATTACGCTTCCGTATGTTTTTTCATAGCTAGCATATTGCCTTGAAGAACCTTCCAATAGAAATGAAGCTCATCTTTTTGTGTGGTTACAGACCTGTATTGTTCTATGATAACTGTTGACCAAATGGGAAAATACCTGGGATATTTGCCTGTTACCTTGAGTTAATTTTCAGGAAATAAATATTATCCTCATGGTTCTACATCCACGACAGAAAATGCTGCAGGACTATCAGCAGCTGAAAATAAAAATTGAAAAATTCCTTAAGAGTGATCTGCTGCAATTCCAGAATGAATTACCCTTTTCTCCCAAAGTGTAACACATGCTTACAATCTGTTGACCAGTGCAATGACATCAGCAGCATGATATATGGGAAACATGAAAAGCACTGGCAAAAATTTTTCTTGGTATTTTTCTGGTTTCTCTTCACCTGCATTTTAATACAATTATAGAATTTATACTTATATGCAGTAAGTTTCTTATTAATACAGAACCATTATCCTAGCACAGGGTTTGTCTCTGTACTCAGTGCAATATAAGCTTAGAGTTGACTACAATGCAACTGTGAAAGAGATTATAACAAGAAACTTAACAAAATAAAAAGGATTAATTATGGATTTTATCCTTCAATTAGTTCAACAGTTTATTGCAGAGCAAGGTACCTAAGAGTTCATTTGCACAGTAGCAAAGAATCATTCCTCCATGCATTGTTCCAGAGAAGTTTTGCTAAAAACCTATGAGCATAGACTCCAGACCAGAGATCATATCACTTCTGACTTTTAAAATATATTCTAAAAATTAGTATGCTTTAAAATTCTCAGATGACATGAAACCAAACTAACTTGGAGTCAAAGGCAACCCCTAAGAAACTGCTTGCTTTATTAGCTAGAAGTCAAATGTCATAAAATGAAGCTAATCTTGTAAAATGTATCAAGAAGAGCATTAATAGAGTACAAAGGTAAAAAGTTTCCAAAGTATAAACCACTGAGCTAGAAATGTGTCTCTTTTAAATTTTTAATAGTTGATATAAACTGATTAATGTAGTTTAGAGTGGGTGAGAATTATTCTTGAGAAGGAGCTGTGCATTTTTCACCATCCTCCCTGAAGTGATAATTACTGTTGCAGAACAAAATGGAGAGCAGAAAAAAACCCTTCGGAACAATAATTATGCTACAGAAATAAATGCTCAGAAAATTCAGGCAACAAAATACTGGACTAGAAGGAAGAATAAGAGACTGCATTTCCCAGATTTAAAACCTGTCGTCTATTTATGTGACTGTAGCACATTAGGTCACTTCAATGGCTGTTTCTCTTTCATACTTTGTTTTAGGTACTTATTTGAGGAATATGGGCCGTGGAGCAACTTTTATAATACATAAATGTAGCTATAAAATAAGAAAGAAAAAAAAAAGATATCCCACTACTGTGTGGGGAAAAAAAAAAAAGCCAATTGTATTAACATTGTAAAGAACAAAAGAAGATCCTAAAAATAATTGATATACTACCTTCTTTTGATTTTCAAACCACTAAGATCAAAATACAATATCTGGACTTCAGTTTTTGTCACTACAGGAACCCTTGTCCCAGAGGAAAGGGATTTAGTCTAGCAATCAAATGGAAGAGCAGCTCCACCCATGACAAAAAAATTCTCTCCAGTGTCATACACTGTTTGTTGCTCATCATTTCCCTTGGATTTTTAAATATGAAGGTTTGGGGGTTGGGTGTTTTGGTTTGGTTTATTTTAAGTAATAAGCACAACCTTAGTGGATAGAGTTAAAATTTGAGGGATTTTACTGGCAAATCTTGCCTGGATCCTGCCTAAAATCTGGGCATATGAGACCTCTTATAGACGTGTAAAATATCCCCTTTATAGCAATAACTATTGCTTTCACCATCCTCCTGTCCTCTGTAGATGCTGAGCTTGGCTTCCCAGCATCAGGAAGCTGCTGTAATGTGCTGGCACCTTTCCCAGGCATGTGTGCTCCATGAAGGGCTTGGGAGCAGAGGTCTGTGCAGTGCATCTGCTCCCTAGAATAAGACATCAACTTCCATAGTAGGAGTAATGAAGAACCCTGAGCTAGAGAGCAGAGAGACTGAGAGGCAAATGCTGCCAAAGGAGACATTTTCACAAATGTGCCTTTTTCATCTCATCCCACATCCTTTCCGTGTTGGCTTGTTTTGGAAAATTTTCTGCAACCATCATATGACTTCTCAGCTTCAGAGTGGGGAAGAGTCCCGTATGAGCAGCTCAGAACCTGCTGAAAAACTGATGTGAAGACCTGAGTGGCATCAACATATCAGTGTCATGGGGCTATGACAGTGACCTAAAATCTGACATTAAAGTAGATATGCACCAAAAATCTGCACAATGGAATTAGTTCCCAAGTAGGAAGTTGCAGCTAGCTTTCAGGGTTTTCCTTTTTGATCATTTATGTCTTTAACCAACTTGTAAAGAGAAAATCTATTCCCTAAATGGTGGCTAAACACAGGGGAATGTACTGTGCAGGGCCAGAACATTCTTGAAGAATCCAAGAGCACCCAGTTTTCCATCAAATTCTATTTCTAGATAGAGCAGCAGAAATACCTTTTTGCAACAGGCCACCTATATTCCTATTTTACAAGATTTTGGAGGTAGCTTTGCCTAAAGGTTTTTCATGCCTATGCTTTTTCTTCACAATTCTTAAATATATATATATATATTGTTTCAGTCTGAAAGTTGAAGTTATTTTTGCTACCTATGAGCAGGACTTTATATCATGCAGATAGAACAGATTAACATATTTTGCAAAAACAGGCAAGCTTTTATCTGGTATGGATGTTTTGCATGCCCCTGTGCAATACTGAAAAATTTACTGAGCAGGAGTCTCCCATTAATGAGATACTCTAATTAGTGACTTGTACATGTGAGAAGTAGAAAAGGAGCTGGAGGAAGAATAAAAAAAGCTAGGTTCTGAGGACTTTTTTCTTTTCAAATTTGTTTTCATGTTTCATCTTTCTTTGCAGTAACACCAAGAGTTTCCTAACTTGGCAGTACATGCGATAATTAATACTGATTACCGCAGTGATTATTATCATCTAAACAGTGATATAACTGGCAGAGTAGAAATAGCTAGACACACAATTTTTCAAATACTCTTGCATAAACTCTTTATGGGTTTTACTTTGCTCACCTCTAGCATGGCCATGAATTGTTTTCTATTCTCAGAATCACTGAAGTGTGCAACTAATAGACTACTGTTGCTACAATAATGAGAAAGTTACTCTCATGAGATTAAACTGATTAAAGGAATATCTTTCTTCTTTCTCTGAAACTTTACAGTTATTCACTGGTGCTATGTCAGATGGTCGATAACATCCTACATACATACACACATACAGAGAGGGTTTATGTCCATTGTCCACTGTTAGAACTCAGTCAGGTTTTTGAGACATACACAAAGAAAGATGTCAAGTGCATGCAAACCCGGGTTGCAAATGGCTTATCTGAGTAGCTTTCCTGTGACTACAGTATGCAGTGAAATATCTTTCTTGATCCTTAGCTTTTCAAAATTTTCAAGAGTAAAGACCATTTCCCATAAAAATTAAATTTTTGCTTAATAAAAGAGTGTTTGAATTCCCCCTCCCCAAGCCTCAAGGTAAAGATTCTATCAAGATTTGGTACATTGCATTTAATACATCCTTATAACGGCATGGAGCATTTGAACATGGTCTGTTAACAGAAATTAAAGGGACCCTCCAGAGACTTGAAGTGCATGTCTGCAAGAAGATACAGCATTATGGCAGATTTGACCACACAAATCTCATTCCCCAAAGTACATTCCAGTAGCTTTGAACACATAAAGCTTCTTCTTTGAAATATAAACAGTAGTAGCAATAACATTTGGTATATAGCTGTCGAGTTAAGGTTTGTTACAGTTATTAAGTCTTTCAGGTCCATGAAGTCCAAAGAAAATATAGTGTACCAATAATAAAGCAATTATTTGACATAATACCCCGCATACAATCCTGGGTTCCTATTAACTCATTATAAGGATTTGTGTACTGTGAATATATTGCATTCCTCCATTTTTACATCGGACATCTAGAACTACAGAGAGACTCAAAATTACAACTCTCTTTTTCAGATGACGAATACTCCCACAGCATAATTTAATTAAATAATTCATTATACTTTACCAGCTCAAGCTTGAGACTAGCCTTTATCCTCTGAAACAATTATTTTGGCAAGTCACTACCTTTCCTGACTTTTTCAACTGTAAAATGGAACATAAAGCACTAGGATTACCTGTCATTTTAGTCAAATGCCAAAATCAATGATTTTATGTTATTCTTGGTTCCACAGGACAGTCACAATTTAATTACAGATTTATGGTCAGGATTTTTACTTTTAAATTAAATGAGTTAAAGTATGCAAGGAGTAGAACAGGAGTAGCTGCTTTAGAGGCTTTTTAATTCTATGCTTAAACTGTGACTAAAACAAGAGATAGAAACTCAAGAATCTTTTCCATCTGCCTGCACGTGTATAAGATCTGGGTGGTAAGTGGTCTTGAATACATAAATATTGTAAATAAATGTAGTAAGAACTAGACTAAAGTAGGAGTATCAAAACAGTTTTGTTAAAATAATATAAACATACATTGATAGATCTATTATGATATTTTAGGACTTGAAAGTTTATATAACAACTAATAGGTATCTTAATACCATAGTATATATTCTATGACATTCATTTTTATTTTTTTTTCATGTGCTGGACATATTCTTTTGGGAAAGAAAGGAATTCTAACAGCAGAGAAGATAAAAGCTAATCCCTCCTCCCTTTCACCACAGGGAATCTAATGCTAATGGAATATCAAAGTTGAAATCTATCTATTGGACCTGAGGAAATAATTTTCCTGTAAAGATATGCCAGAAATAAACTTATCTCCAGGGACAGTGAGAGGGAACAGTAATCAGTATGGCAATTCTGAGAGATCATGTTAAAGCAGGGAAAAACCTAAGCAGCAGAGAAGCTCTTGCATTGTCAATTACTCCCCAGCACTACATTCATCTATCTGCCTGTTGTTAACTTGGCTTCAATTACCTGAATTCATCACTTTTCATCTTCACTGTGGTCCTCATAGCGTTCAACACCTCTGGCTCCACTGAGGGAAAACCTGATGCGAAGATTGCTCCACTTCACAAGTGCAAACTGAAAAAAAAGGCCTCATCAAATTTTCCTAGCCTCCACAGAACCTCCTTCCTCAGCTTCCTTTGCCCTGCCCTAATTGATCGGGATGAATTCGTGTGGCTGCAAGCCAGCTGGGTTCATGTGTTAAGATCTTCTACCAAGGTGTCAGAAATTCAGGTTATCTCTCTCCAGTGAAAGGCAGCTAGAATGATCTACTCATTGTGGGAAATGAACACAGTGTTATCCTGAAAGCATCTGGCCATAACAGTAAGTTAGTTTGTTTAAAAAAATAACTTTTAAACTTAGTTTCATACATTTTTGAAATGAGCGGTTGGCTAGGGAATGCTATTTGATAATGAATAATTTCTTTCTGACACTTTAAAATTTAAAAAAATTAAATTGTCGTAATGAAAATAAAGCCTGTAAGTGACATGGATTTAGAGTGTGTTCACCTTTCATCATAACAACTTCCCTGACATCCCAAAAGTTCAGGTATGCTTAGAGAAACAGAAGGGAAGTATTTGCCTCATAAGACTGTGCCTTACATCTTGCTCAACCTGTTAATTTCTCAGGTTCTTTTGATTATCAGCTCACACAGTTTATGGCAGCTGGTACCTCCATGTCCAGAGGGCCACAAAACACCTTGAATAATCAGGCACAAAAAAAGGAACATGGAACACATTCTTCTTGAATTATGCATAGACTGCATACCCTGACTCACCTCTAAAAAAAAAGAAAAATATGGGACTGAAAGCGTGCATTTTCACAAAAAAGAGCGTTTAGTTAATTATATTTAAGTTTGGAGTGCTCATTGTTTTCATAGACTCCCTCTCACTGCCAGTTTGCCTTTGTTCTATTACTGCTTTCTTCTTTTCAAACATTTTGCCATCATCCCATTAAGTCAAGACAATAAAGCTAGTTTCTTTGAACTAATATTAGTACAGTCCTGGGGAACTGGCTGACAAGAGATACTCTGACAGAAGCAGTCTCTGAAATCCACAATATGCCAGAGCTTGCTCTCTTCTGTGCTCCATACATTCATCATGGGAATGGGAAAGGAAGAACACCCGCCATCCCCTAAATCCATTCTAAAAATTTGATTTATTATTTCATATCTTCCCTCTAGAGACCAACACCAGAGTAAAACTATTTCATCAAACATCTCAGATCACCTGTGAGCACAGAAAATAAAATACATACGCTCGTCTATGCAATAAGGGCTAGCGGATTTTAGTCCTGCATTTTTCTTTTTTATTGACATCACCTTTTTCTGAGTCAGCAAAATTACCTAAGTAGTAAATGTTTTTCCACACAAGTTATAAAGTTCGGTCTAGAATGATTAAACAAGCCTCCCAAGTATACATGAAAACCATAACATTTGTGACATAGCTTTCAGGAAAATATAAAATAATAGAACCACTGTAATTGCTCCAAAATTGCTAGCAAGGGGGGAAAACCCACTACAGTAGAAATTAGTTGGGTATAAATGTTTTGTGCACCCAGGGAGGGAGCAGTCATGACCAATAAACACCTCTTTGTCCTGTAATTGTACTCTAAAGTCTTAAGTCACTGACTATCTAGGTTCTAGATATCCTAAGATTTTCCAGCTGTTATGTATAATGTTAGTGAATCAAACAACCTGACACAATGACAGGTTAGAAATTATAGCAGAAAAGCAACCAAAGCAGCACATATATTATATATATATATAAACATGAATTGAGTAGTGGATTTAGTGATAAAACAGTTAACAAAAATGCCAAAATATGTTTGACAACAAACAGAAACTCCTCAAGACAAAATTATGCGATGAGTTCTTGACCTACATTTCAAAAAGAGGAGAGGAAAGAAAAATTTCAAGAATGCAAATGAAGCAGCAGAAATTAGCTTTACCATTGTGCTCTGTGAAGAATATGAATGTGCAATCTGCGGTATTGGAGTGATGGTCTAGATCAAAAAGAAAGAACCTGCAAGGATTTACAAAACTGCAGTGTGGACTTCTTTTCCTTTTAGTCTTGTACAACTTTTCTTCAAACATATGCTTAGTGCTGAACATCTAAAAGCTATCAAAAGCAGAATGCACATATTTCATGAAAAGAAAATAGAGAATAGTTCTAGGGACACAGCTGCATTTTTAAAGATGCAGAGCCAGTTAGAGTTAGGAGAGGGCTTTTGAGTTAAGTTGGTGTTTCATATATAAAGATATTAGAATAAATCATAAAAGTATTTAACTAAAAATCTACTTAAAATATTTACCTGTGAAGCTTTAAATTAAACTTTATACAAATTTTTAACACTAAAGCAGGTCTACTTCTGGGAAGATTAGTATGTATCTACCACATGGAATATGTAAGATTAAAAAACCTAAAGAAATACATCCAGATGGGTGTTTCTGTGGAACTACGATAATCAAAAGCTAGAGTAGACTGTCATTTGGTATATTACAGCTAAAGAGATATAACATCAGAATACAGGGAAAGTTTATGATCTCAAACCCAAACTATCATTACTTATGCTGAAGTCTTTCTGTCTAATTAGCTCTTTTAAGATTATAATCTCTATCTTTTTTCAGAAGGAAATGTGGGGGTTTGAAATCAGTTGAAAGAACATTCGTTCTTCCAAAAACGATGCTAAGTACTTTTTTACCATAACATACAAATTGTTACAAACTCATTTAGCAACGCATGGAAATGTAACGGTGAAGCTGGGACACCATTTCTTATTTATATGCTGGTATCAGAAAGAAGAAGAGTGGAAAGACAACCCACTCACCTCACTTCAAAATCTGCAGCATCCATAACATAACAGGGAACAAATCTTCAGCAGCAGACAGGGCAAAACCGTCTTCTTTCCTGTAGCACTGTATCCTCAGCATCCCATGCATCTTACATCTTTATATTGTAGGTGTGCCAACAGTAATCAGGCTTAAATTATAAGTATGCAAATCACATTTTTTATTTAGCGACAACTTTGCGCTGGGTATCAGAGCTGGGCTAGTTAGCGCACCCAGTATGTTCACTCAAGTCATTAAGTCCTCGGGCAATCTGGGAACTGCACAGACGAAACATGGGGCAGGTTTGAGATCAATTGGAACCAAGGTGATTGATTGGACCTTCAGTGTCATGTATGTGACTGATATTGTTACAGGATCCCTCCAGATGGGAATTTTGTACAGTTCTTGAAATTCCCCAAGGCAGCTCCTACACTGTCTCATCTGATTTGTCAGATTAAATGTGTTGAGACATCCTGGATGGAGTGATCAAAGTCTCCCCAAGTGGTTCAGGCTGCCAAAATGGTCATATTATTCAGAAATAAGATATTTGTAGGTAGTCAAGACAAAGTATTCCTACAAACATGGCAATAGGCGTCTGTTCTTGTATGGGACTAAGATAATCAATAGCAATGAATTACACGTGTTGCTGGGATCATTACATACAGCCATGGGCAACTGGGGTATAGGAACTCAATAGAAGACCAGTCTGGGGAGTCTCACCTGATTCAATTAAAGATGCTGCTGCTACATGAACTCTTACAGTGAAGACTCCTGTCACTACTGAACAGCAACAGACATTCTGTTTTCCCATGGACCTGTCACATAATTCCAAGACCTCAATAAATGAACTTCGTACATATATATTCATTTCAAATACTATGTGGCGAGTGTTGGACATTATAAGAACACAGCTAATTACTTTAGTTGAGTAAAAAATTTGGTAAAATTTTGATAGAAAGAAAAAGATGAAAACTAGGATCTTGTCTACTAGAATCCAAAACCCCCCATCCACCCAAAACCAAACCAACCAAACAATAAACAACTAAAAAAACCAAAATTTGTGGAGCAGAATATAGATCAAAGAGATAGAGAGAAATCAGGTCTGAGCACAAAGAAATCAAATCCAGTAGAAGTAAAATAATGGGGGAAACCAGAAAAAATATTTATTGAATATAGAGTGAATAAGAAAAAAGCTTTGACCAAATGATTTACAGACAACTCAGGATGGAAGACACCTTAGAAACTCAGCCCCTGCTCATAGCAGAGCCATTTCTGAGGTCAGACCTGGTTACTCAGAACTTAGTCCAGTTAGACCTCCAAGGACGGAGACTGCACAGTCTCTCTAGTCAGCATGTCTCACTGCTGGGCTGCCCTTGTGGAAAAAAAATTCTTCCTCATATGCAGTCAGAACCCCTCGCTTCAACTTTTTCAAGTTGCCTCACTTTTTGTCATCGCTCTGAGCCGTGCAGGACCTGGCTCCACACCCTTTATAATTTTCCCACAGGCACTGTTGGGTTGCTGTCAGATGTCCCCTCCTCCAGGCTGAAGCAGCCTCTGTCCCTCAGCCTCTCCCTGTGGTGCAGACAATGTTGCAGATGTGGTCTAGTAAGAGCTGAGGGGAGGGAGACAATCACTGCCTTTGTCATCTGGCCATGATGTTTTTCAAGCCGAAGCTGTTGGCTACCTGTGATGGCTGAGGCTTAGCTCAGTGCCCACCAAACCCCATATTTTTTCTCACAGGGCTCATCCCAACCTCACTGTCCTCAGCCAGTGCCATTTTAGGGGCTTCTCTGTCCCAGAAGCAGCGATTGGCATTTGCCCTTGCTCAGTTTCACAAAGTCCCTGTTGGCCCATTTTTCTAGCCTGTCCGGGTCCCTCTGGATGGTATCCTGTCATGGAGTTTTCTCCCCACTTTAGTGTCATCTGCACACATGATGAGTGTGTGCTCCACTACCCCTCCAGGTCATGTGTTAAAGGATAAAAGCATTAAGAAGAACAGTCCCAGAACAGTCCCTTACAGTTCTTCCCTTCTATGGACCTCTAGGTAAAGCATGACCCATTAATCATGTCCCTTTAGGGCTAACCATTCAGCTAGATTTTTACCAATTGTCCATCCCTCCAGACCATAATGTCTTAAGCTGGATACAAGAACATTTAGAAGACAGGTTTGTCAGATATGATTTCCTCCTGGTAAACACATGCTGGTTATTTCCAGCAGCCGCCTTCTCCTCCACATGCCTAGAAATATATTTCAAAACTCACTCCATGGTCCAAACTAAGCATCCAAACTAAATCTGTCCATCCTGCATTCCTCTGGCTTGCTTTTTCTCCTTTTGAAGATGTGTAAATCATTTACCTGTCTTCAGGCATTGCAGACATCTCCTGGTCTCCAGAACCTTCCAAGCATGATAGTCTTGGAAGGATATGAGACTGTTCTTTCCCAGATGGACGCAGCATGAACTAGACAACCAATTGTTCTTAGATCCAAAGAACATCAGCCAGACTTGGTGTTATGCAGTTCTGCCAAGAGCCATGCCTTTCCTAAAGTAGCAAGAGAGGGGTCATCCTTTCTTACAGATGAACAGTTCTACTGACTATCTGACAAAACTGATTCATGATTTTGCTCTTCGTTCTAAGTTTTTCTTCTGCTGTGGGAATAATTTCTTTCATTCAGAATAAAGTGTCTGATAGAACATCAATGGGAGGAATTTATGGGATTCAGTGAAAAATGCATCTCAGACACATCAATCAAAATTTAGTTACATATATCTGTATTAGCCATTGAACAAAAGAGCAAAATGAATCTGCCAAGAGCAAAACTGGATACATAAGCCTTAGCTTGGCACCAGATCAAGACGTTTTAAATGGGGCTAAAGGACAAGTTCTTCCCTAAGAAGTAAAATCAGGTTGCAAAGAGACAACTCATTTGTTACTTTAGTCACCCCAAGAGCTCAAAGTGACAGTGGACAAATGATGACAAATTGAAGCACTGATGTCAACACTTCAGTTATTGCTTACAGTATGGGCTCAGTGTTACACATTGTTGGCTGAATAAAGCATCAATATTTCTGAGACTTGTTGGTCAGTGTTTGCAAACAACTTGTTCTACAGGTACATATATTGCTGGCCTACAAAATGAAGTACCGTAACCAAAATACATTGCAGACAAACACAGAAGAAACAAATGTAGGCTTTGCAGAAATGGGAAGGAAGAGCAAAAAATTAAACCAAAAGTTTATAAAAGCCCCACAGTGATTACCTCAGGAATCATAAATGATAACAGTGATCTGAAGAATACACATTGGTTAATGCTAAAAGAAAAAAAAGTTGCTTATTTATTTATTTTGCAAAATAAAATCTAAATGAAGTGTTGACAAAATTAACCATCCTACTCACCTTGGTCATGATGGTTATAAGAATATCTACTCAAGAAGCCTTTTCAATGTTGTACATGAAATAGCAATATCACTTTTAAGCTGACCTGTCTCAGCGATTTCCCTGAAGGTGACTAAATTCTATCTAACAGTTTTTAGGAGTGTCATTGTTCTTTAAATTAAAATTATTAATATAAGGCATTGAATTTACTGGGATAATTTCATCCATGGTATTGAATTAGACATGTTCTACAAGGAATCAATCTAGCATGCGTTTTTTCCGTAAAGGACGTCAAGCAATAATGGCAAGGCAGTTTTAAACATCAAGTAAAATAAGTAATAGCCGGCCGGAACAGAAGAAGGTGGGGATAGATAATATTTATTGAGGATATTTAAAAGAAAGGTACAAGATGAAGAAGACAGAAAAAAATATTATTCCTGAATGGACTCTGCAGTAGATATTTTACAGCAAAAAAAAAGAAGAGAAAAATTGGTAGAAATTGTTTAAAATGTCTCAGTTCTAGGCCAAAACATGGAAGTAATCTAACGTGGCCAAGAAATTTTATGACATGAAAATGAAAATCTATTCAAGGCAATAAAACCCACTCCATCATATTTTTGAGAGTTTTTATCTAAACCCAGAAAAAAAACTATACACATATATACACCCTAGAGCTCAGTTTATCCCTTACAAAATTAGCTACATATTGCTATCCAGAGAATGCAAAGGATTTCTATTAGATTAATTTTTTGATTGTTGGATTTTAGCCCTAATTGTTCAGGAACTAAACCGCCTGTCTCCTGAGTATCATAGTTTCTTTTAGAGTTAGACAAAGAGAACATGTAAAGATAACAAAAGCAAGAAACATTGACTTGCTGTTACTAGCAAGGAGAGTAGTGAATAGATACAAAATGTAGAAAATTCTATGACGAATTGCTGACCACAGTAGTAATATAGTCCTTTTGGCCTGTGTTTCAATGCCCAGTATTAGCAATATTTTTTATCTTATATGCCTTTTTAGTGCTTCAGTGTGTTACAATCAAACTCATTGACAAATTTCAAAGCCAAATTATTAAAATTTAAGAAGAACAATATTTGTTTTAAAATGTTCTGTTACTATTTAAAAGTAGAAAATGTAGCTTCTAATAAATATAGTGCTGGGCCTTTTTTAAAAATGTCTCAAAAACTTTGCCTTTCTGTCAAACAGATGTTGCTGGTGCATCTGTCTAAGAAGTTCAAAGTTCCTTCAGAGAATCAAAATCCTAAACTGTTCACCTAAAGGTGACAGTACAACGGAGTGGAAAAAAAAAATCAAGCTCCTACTTCAGTTTAAAGCACAGGAATACAAAGGAAAAGATAGTATTTTTGTCTTTCCAATATAGCTGAGACTGAAGAGTAAAATACAATAGGCTTCTAGTCACCTCTAGAGTTGAAGTCTTCTCCCTTCTACATAATTTCAAGATAACATATTTTTTTAATGCTGGAAAGAGATAAGAGATAATTAATGTCATATCAGTAGTATCAACAAAATTGCTTAATAACACAAGCCAAAGAAGTGGTCAGAATTATCACTGTTAAAAAAATTTAATGAATAATGTTCTAAAATCTCAATTTATCTTCTTTTCATTGTTGAAAATCAGCTGCAGTGAATAAGATCAAGACACTTCTAAATTATTACCAAACAGTGAACCCAAGGGAGAAAGACTATTTCAGCATGAGCATGTCAAAAATAGATATTCAGTTGCACAATAAAATTTACCAGGTGAAGAATTTTTTTTGAAAGAAAAAGGAGTAAATCTTAATTCCAAAATCTAAGCTTAAATCTAAAAATGGAAAAAGCCAAAACTCATGAAAATTATGGAACTAAAAATGTATCAAATAAAACTTTTGCTTTTCCTAAGGCCTTTTATTGAGTCAGCAGGCTTGCAATATTTTGTTATTATTCTGCTTTCCAATTATATGTAGGTAAATTTACAGATCTGCTTATTTGTTTTTAAAAGTCTGAATCATTTTGAATATATTTTTCCACCTGTGAACAACAAAAAGCATCTATAGAATTACTTCTAATCCTGTACTTGGTCTGGACAATTAATCATTGGTCAAACGACTGTACAAAGTGAAAAGGAGCTACAGATTTCTATGATGCTCCATGTTATTTTGTTTGAATAGATGCTGTTGAATTTTTAATACTCATTTGAAAACAGACTGTTACTTTCAGAAGTAATCCAGAAAAAGAATCATTAATTTTCAAAGACAAGACATAAATCCTAGGCACTTAGAAAAAGAGTTGAAATGCAAAATTAGTTGAGTAGATCCTTAATGAATTTGAGTGCAGGCAGGCATACAGATATCTTTCAATACATTTGCTTAATGAAAGGAAGGAAGTTTGTGGCAAAGCAGGAAATTAAGCTGGGCCCCAGTACCACATTACAGCTTATTTTATATAATCATATATCCTGTACATGAAGTGACCTTTATACACAGGATCTTGCAGACACCACATCTGAGAAACAAATCTGCTACTTCAAAACCAAACTCCTTGACTCTACCACATGCAAACCCACACATGGCAAGTTGTGGAAGTCACTTACACACTTCTTATGTCTTTTTTTTTTTATTCCATTGGTCTTTTTTTGCACTAATTCAGTCTTATCAAGGTAATGTTTCAATCAGTCCCAGTGCAGTGTCGGTCTCCTGCTGTGAAGGCCCTTGGTGCATCAGGCTGCTGTGTACTTTTGTACCTGGGCTGCAGTGACCATATTAATCGCCCACTAACATTTCAGTGAAGACTGATATTCATGCCGAGCAGAGCTGACTGCCAGGCAAACTGTGTTAATCAAAGGCTATTAACCCAAGTGAATGAGATCCTGAGTCAGTTACAACTTTAAGCTAAATCTATCTAGACTTTCTTAACTCTGTATTCTTTAAATAACATTGGAATGCTTCTAAATTAAAAAAAAAAAAAAAGCCAACAAAAACAACAGAAACAAAAACAAAAGAATCAACCAACCAACCAACCAACTAAAAAACTCCCAAACAGACAAACAAGCATACAAACAAAGAAAAAAACACCAAAAAACACACCCAGACAAGTTTAAGTTAGCCAGTCTGCTAGAATAGAAGTACAGAAGGCTGGAATAGAAGTACAAAAGGCTTATACCTCCCACTCTGTCCTTACAAGGCAGACCCTTTCTTGCAGGTTTGGTTTTACATACCTGTGTTACCTTCTGACCTGAACTGAACCATTCTGTATCCCCTGTTGTCCCTCAGAGAGCTCTTTCCATCAGCTCTGAGGCTGACTTTTCCCTTCACCAAGAGATCCATCTGACAAATCACTCCTCCTTTTAAAAGAACAGTGAATAAATTTGAAAAGAAAGGAAGAGGAAAATAAACCCCAAACCAGCCACCCAGAATGAGTGTATTTCAGACATTTCAGTATTATCCTTTCACTCTTAACGGGAAAAGTATATCACTTGCCAGCAGGAATGAAAAGCAGCCCTGCAATCCCTACTGTGTATCCCTAGGAGTAGCAAGCAGCAGAATTAGTTTGGCAGTAGAGGTGAGTGTTCAGCCTTGCATAGCACTTTTAGGGAATTTACGTCTGTTATTGAGTTGTTTCTCTGTACTCTCCAACATCTTGCTTGCTTGGGGTAGAATTCAGGCCTTCAAAACCCAATTTTTTTTCTGAATTAATTACCAGTGATTTGACTCACTATTTTCATAAATAACATCTTCTTCTTCCTAGAATCTAAAAATAATTTCTTTATTATTTAAAATTGCCCTTTTCCTGTAGGGAAAACAAAAAACTCCCAACCTTACTAGAGGTAGTGTGGGTTGTGGGTTTTTTTCCAATAGCTTTTCACTGACTCAGCTCTTACTCCTCAGACCATAGTGAACATCCAAGTAATATCTGCTGTACTCTTAGCTTCACTCCAAGTCACAATTACTGAAAAGAGCAGCGTATGTTGAAGCAGTTAAACAGTTCATTTGATCAAATTATGTACTTTCTGCCTTATTGCAAACCA
This sequence comes from Eulacestoma nigropectus, assembly GCA_013397775.1. Lineage (NCBI taxonomy): Eukaryota > Metazoa > Chordata > Aves > Passeriformes > Eulacestoma > Eulacestoma nigropectus. The sequence goes on along the minus strand of VZTE01000834.1, from coordinate 453,073 downwards.
TAGCTGAAAGGTGGATAAAAGACCTTTATTTGGACACACTGAATTTGTCTTGCACATAGTAGGTTAAGGCCTTTTCCTATTTGAGCAAATCCATTACTCCTGAAGGTACACAATTTTTTGTCACATTTCTTCTGCCTAATCGATCATAGACCACAAATTCAACATATCAAAACTGTTCTCACATATATTTTTAAACATGAGGTTTAATATACACTGACTTGTAATAATCTGAATAAAATATGACAGTCCTCACAAGCCTACCTAGAGAATGGCTAGCAATATCATATCACAGTAATACTGGTTGTCTTAACATGTGTTTCTCTTTTAAGATTCCAAGCACTATAAATAGTCTATACAGAGGTTAAGCTACTTTTCCAGACTCAGTGCATTAGTCCACAAAGGTTGCTGTTTTCCATCAATCATTTCACATGGATTTAGTATTTCTGAAGCTTTCCTCCAAAAAGTCTTCAATTAAGAGCTGTATACTTTGGAATTTTATTTACTTTATTGGTTTATTCACTTTCTTTCTACCGCCTCCATCTAGATCTCTGCTATTTCAGGTACTTCCCCACAGTTTGCTTAGCATTCCATCTGAAATGCAGATTGATATATTTCCCCTTTACTTCTCCATTCCCATAACAACCCGACACTTCACCTTGTACCCCAAGACACCCTGCCATCATACGCTCCTGACCTCTTGCGTATCGTTACTTTGTAGCTTATTTCCTTGGAAATTTTTCCCAGAGCTCAGCAATTTGATCCTCAGGCTGAGGTCTTCACTTATGACAATCAGATGTGAGGATACAGGAATTCCAGAAATTGCCTGATTTGTTTATTTTAACTCCCAGGGTGTAACAAACCTCTTTAGAGAAAGAGACAATTAAAAAAATAAACAAACAAAAAAAACCAGACTTATTTGTACTGCAGTTGAGATTCTGTCTCACTGGGGAGATATTTACCTTGGCTCCAGGGAGATATTTTCAAGGGAATATTCTAATTCCTCCTAAAACACGTCAGTAAGTACACTACGTCCTCCTCTGTCACTTTGTAACCGAAATATTATTTCATAGTTTAGGCACACGGTCTTGAGTTTGGAAATGCAGTTTTAATTTGCTCATAACTGTGATTTTCAAGGCGACACACTTTGCTCTTAATACTGAGGTCTTCCAGCTTTGCATCTTCTGCAAATTGCACCAAAGCTCTCTTTTATCATAGCTCTCTTTTATGCTGAGTTCATTAATGAAAATATGTCAAAATATCGATATCAAAACTTTTTATTTGTGGTGATAGTGAAGAATTTTTTCTTATTTATTCTCTCCCTTTGGTGTAATCAAATGTAATGTGGCTTTTAGCCAGGTTCTTGTCAAATTTACATTTCTAGAGGCAAATTTTTTTATGAAATTGAGAGAGAGGACATTTGCTTTAATCATTTTCCCAAAAGAATTCTATGATTTCCCTGGCTGAACCGTGCTCTCATTTTTGAACCTAGTTTTCTGGATTAATCATATTTTGGATCCTTTTTTTTTTTTCTGAATCAATTTTGATTACATACTTAAACTTTTTTATTTACCAAACTTTAGGCTTTTTTATTCAAACCTGAAATTATTAGTTATGTGATGTATTTTTATATGTGACAATTTACTAAATTCTTATTCTTTCACATTATCTCATGTGACCCATCATAAACAATAAATAGAAAAATAGCTGAATAAATAAATGATGAAGAGAGCTGGCAATAGAAAAGGGAGGCTGTGTGGTAAGGAAGTGTAAATATGTTGCAGAAGGGAGGAACAGAGAGGAGTGAATAGTTTGCTGACATTCAACTAAACTTTAATCATTCTCTTTCCAAAGAGGTAATTGCTATTTGCAGGAGTTCTAGGTCATGATCCCATCTTGGACCCATCTTAGAAGAAGTACCTGAACAATACAGCACACCATGAGACCTGGGCTGTGGATAAGCACATGTTCAGACTTCCTAAGGTGCACTGCATCATTAAAAATAAATCAAAGCCTGAAAAAGTTGACATACTGTAGCTGTTTTCCTCACCCCACCTGCTTTAATTTGACACATTTTCAGAGGAAAGTCACTATTCATTTCATATCTAAACCTGTCAAAACTTTTTTTTTTCCCTTCACTTAATACCAGAGGAGTCAAGTTTCTTAGTATGGCTTGTTGAAAAGCTGTAGAGACCAGACAACTTGTTGCATGCAGTACATCAGTGGGGAAATAAATAAAGTCTGTAACTGAGTAAACATTAAAGATTTCAAATAAAAGTGTAAAAAATTGAATGTTCAAAGCATTAAATTTTAAGTAAGAAAATAAAAGTAATTGATACCTAATATTTCAAAAAGACATCCAATGCTACCAGCAGAAGAATGATTTGAGGTATTGTTTACTTTGTTTTGGTTTTTTTTTTCTTCCTTTTTCTACAGGTAAAGTGCAGACTCCCTACTTCTAAACCTGCATTTCTTAGTTAGTGTTATGTATGGTAAATAATACTTCATATTTTCCCTAGGTAGGGTCATGAGACTTTTTGAAAATTTGAGGTATCACAAAATGCCAAATAGTGGAAAATAACTCCTTACCTCATTCTGATTTCAAGTAAATACTTCTCTGATAGGTAAAGAAGAATTAAGAACTGTGGGGATGTAGTTCTACTGCCTGAGAGAATAAAAAGTAAATACCTTTGACAGGTAACTCAGGTCCTCTGTATGTCAATATGGCAATAGGGTACCAGTTATTTAGGAGCAGGATGCCCCTGAAACTTTGATCAGCAATTCCAGCATGAACCCAATTTACAAAATTTGTCACAGAAAAGCAAAATTAAACTTATTTTTTGTTAGAGGAAGTATTAGCTTTGAAAAATGTTTAGTTGAAATGCGCTTAACGAGGCTGGTAAAAAGGCTGTTTTCAAGTGCCAGGAGTAGCTCTTCAACAGCTTATGACAATGGAACCCTTATATACACTTCTAGAAAGCAGAAGAATCATTTCTTCCCAATTTAGCCTCTTTCTTTTACACTTTTTTTTTTTTAAATAATTATAACAAAGAAATAATCTGAAGGAAGACAGCAGATTAGCTAGGAAAAAACTGCTGCCAGAGAATTTATATTTTTTTAAGGTAAAATCCTAATTAATCGGACTAATGTTAATATGGAACAGTGCTAGGTGATATTAAATTTGCATGGAAATGTCTGCTCAACCCAAAACACTGTTTTATCTGGGAAAGAAATTCTGAAGAAAGACATGTGCAACAAATTAAGGTTTGTATTAATCTCAGCATCTGTAAAATATGTTACTACTGTGTGATTTTCACTTTGGTAAAGGTTCTGTCTCAAGCAGAGACAAGCCTCCCCTATTAGATGATATTTTCAATGTTTTAATAAATTAAGTTATCATTGAGTCAAAGTTGCAGGGAGGAATGCAGCTACTCAGATAGCAAGGGCAAAAATCTCATGGAGCGATGTGAAACACATCTGCTCTGCTCAGTGTGAGATCATTGCAGAAAATAGTGAACTGGAATTATACAATTCCATGGATCTCACTGGGTAGGAAAGCTGCAGGTGCTTAAGCATGCTGCAAGTCTCCATTACTGCAACCAAATTCTTTAAATCTCTGTGCGATGAATGAGTTGATTGCCATGTTTACCTTTGATTTGCAACCACAGCTTTTACAATAGGGAGCACTGATTGATAAAGGACTCCACGGCTGTGCAAGATAGTTTAACAACATGAAATAAGCTCAACTGGAAGAGAGAGCAAGTGGTTAACTCTGTTAAGAGACAGTCACAGCTGGTTCCTTCCTTTGACAACTAATGGGACCAACCAGCACTGTCTGGGTTGACCAGCTTACAAATGAAGAAACTGACTCTAATCACACATTTTGGGAAGAACAGAAGTAGTAGACATGGGAATTGCAGAGCTGTAACAAGTATTGAACACAAATTTGCTTTATAAGATCGTTCTGGAACTGAGGCCACAGACCATGCAATTATATCAGACTCTGGTGGCCACAGTGCAGTTTTATTACAGATGCTAGAAACACCCCCGTTATAATAGTTGGGTACGGTTACAACTAAGATCTGCCTGATTTTAAATCTTATGCCGACAGAGCTTCAAATAGCTCTTTATTGTCTTCTGGCAAAGCACTGATATGCTGTGTGGACTCCATGCAGTAGCAAAGAGTGAGAAATATGCATGCTAGAGAGAAGATTAAGATTCTGGCTTTCCCAAACCTATTACCCAAAATTGCCTGTGAGAAAATTAAAGACTTGACAGGAAAAAGTGCAATTAAGTATACTCAGGTGTATTTGCATGTGCTCTGAATGAATTATAGGATACAGTGATACTGCCAATCACTGTGGAGAGAATTATAGCGTGAATAACAGAGTAATAACATACTCATTAAAAGTACATTAAATCTATATCTCAATATTTTGAAAAACAAAGCCAAACACATCAGCAAAACCACTCCTTTCTGAATTTTAACATTAAGATAAGAGTAAAGAACTCTCTTTCAATTAGAGGGCAAACTTTTTATGGGAACACAACAATTTACAGGAATTTTATGCAAAATACTCAACACCTGCCAAGAATTTTTTTTAATTAACTATGAGTTTAACAAAAATGATGCAGAAATTTTATCCATTCTTACTCAGAAGACAAATTTATCATAACTAATACTGATTTCAAATTACTCGAATAGAAAATTTAGAGAACTAATCTTCTAAGATTCTAAGTCTAGTCCAGTTATGGTTAGAGTTAGGGTTGGGATTGACAGAAAAGGGTTAAGAGAAAAATTAACAACTTTGTATATTTTTTATTATTTTTATATTCATTTGATCCAAAAGTAGTCATTCTATATAATTCTTACATTATGCATACTCATTGACACTACTTTTTTAAAAAGTCATGTTATTCCTAAACTCACTGAATTAATATAACAGCAAAACAACTAGAGATGCCTAATTAAATATTTCAGTCACCTTTAATGTCACAGAGTTAAAGCAATATATTTTGGGTTTCAAATATGTTAATGTAGCTGATAATTCAAGTCGTTGTACACCTGTAATTTAAGTTTCTCTCTAAAAAACACCAGTTTCTTGAAAACAAGATGAATTATTTAGAGTTCATAATGAACTTGAAACCACAAATCATGTTTCAGTGCTTTCAAACTCTCAGTATGGTGGCTAAGAAGCTTGCTGTAGGTGTTAATTAATGGCTGCATTAATTGTTAATTAAGAAGTGTTAAAATGGTAGCAGAAATGAATGCAGAATGCATTCAGACTTTCCTTGGTTAACCACTTTAAAAGAGTCACAGGCATATCTAGACAACTTGATATTTCTCAGTCTTTTTGCTGATTCCGAGAATACAACCATGGCCACTGATCTTTTTTGGCTTGGACAGGGCAGGTTTTCACTTAATTCTCTGCTGAGAATAGAGAAGCATCAAGGCAATCCACTCCAATACTCCAGTTCCTGTGACTAGACTACTTAAGTCACATTAGGAAGCAGAGTTACTGCACTGCACTGGGAATATGTAAGGGATGCCATTAATCCATCCACCATGTCAAAGTTTTCCTGGGTTTCCTCCGTCTTGGGTCTGAGTCTGAGAATGGGTGAGGTTTCAGGATTAAGATTCAGGGAGAACATTCACTTATATTAATGATTCTCCTTATTACAGATTTATTTTTAGTTGCCCAAGCACAGAGTCCAGCCCATATTTTGAAACAAAAAAAACCCCTTCTTGTTAAAATATCATTGTGTGGGTTGTACAGTTCCAGCATAACAAAACCTTAGTAACAGTGTGATGTCTTTACCAATAGTAAATATACAGTTGCTTATCATCCAAACAAAATCTACAGTTTAAAGAGACAGGAACACCTGAAGCATCATCACATACAATATAAGTAACTGGAATTTTTTATAAAGTGATGGTATGTTATGAACACAAGAAAGTTCAAAAACAAACTTGGTGTTCTGTAAAATACTAAATTGCATAATTCCAGTAACAAGACTAGCATTTATTTCACAGTAATATAATGTTCAGAAATTCCAAGGATGAGCACATTCTACTCTAGAAATAAGCATCAACCTTTCCTTATGTTGCAGACTTTGAGATTCTAAAGTGAATCATAAATATTTCATGCAAGTATTGCTCTGTGGCACCCATCTGGAAGAAGAGTATTTTCTCCTTTGTTGATTAAAACTTTATTGACCTTACTGTCTGTCAGGTTCTGCTAAGGGGATTTTTGCCAAGCAAATTTTTAATATTGTTCTTGCCAAAATGCATCAACAGATTTTGTAAAGGGTAATCGTAAAACCATGGGGAACATTTAATATTACAGCTAAGACCATGGCATTTACATTTTAACTTTTGCTTACTTTCAGATTTTCTGCAGTTACAATGGGAAAATGAAATGCAGACAACACAAACACCCCTGCACAAAACAGTGAAATGTCATAGGCTTGATAATTAAGGGATGTTTTAACCTCACTGACAGTATTTCCGAAGTAAATATCCTTACTTAATAACTAAACATTTATGGAAAAATTCTTCTTAAACTATCTTTTTTTTATTAATATTTCTGACTAAGAACAATTTTGGCTAAGAGTCATCAGAAAAAGATCTTTGTGCAACTTAAGCTCTGAGTTGTGTGAGAGCTTCTGAGAAAGAGCCTAAGAATCATTCCTCGGTAGGAACCACAGAGGACTGACCACTAATTTTCTCTGCAAGCAAGAGAGAGCAGAGGTTCATGCCTGGAAAGAAACCTCAGCTTCTCTCTCTAAGTTCTGAAATCCCTCTAAAGGAAGCACAGTTGCAGGTGGAAGTAAGGTGCAATATAGCAGGGCACAGTAGAAGACGTTATTCTAGGCGGGGGAAAAAGTATTTTAAGAACCTTGGTCCTAAGGCTAGACACGAAAAATAGGTTTTCAGAAGCTGTTATTGATTTGTATATATGAAACGTGTTTGAAAAAATCAGTATCTGTGCTTTAAACAAAAAGTCTTGTTTCTTTCTAGCAGAAAGCACTTCAAAAATGTTGTTGGTCTGTCCCAGACCAACTCACCAGATGTTTGACTATCACTGTTCTGCCAGTGTTCTTCAGATATATTTGAATAAATCATTTTTCAGAGAGAAATGAAAGTACTCTGTCGACCAAACAACTAATTGTGAGATACAAGGTCTTAATCATTAGTATTAGTACTGAGGTGTGTCAGCATATTACATACAATCTTCTTTTCTTTCCCATCCTCCTGAAAGCCCCAGAGTATTTTCAGGCTTCATCTCTTCATAAGGTGTAATCTAATCCTACTCATATATCTAAAATTTCATTATCTATGTTATTAACCTGAAAATAGTTATCTTCAAAGCAAGGGTGACCTAGAAAGACCTGATATTGTCCAGCCTACCACAGCTCTTTGGGATGATTTACCATGGAGTGAAATGTAATAGAGAATTTGGGAAACACACCTAGTCTGGTGGTGCAACAGAACTCCAAAAATCCAAAGCAATAGGCTTCCAGTAAAAACAAAACAAAACAAAACAAAACAAAAAAAAAAAAAAAAAAGTTTTTCTTTTCTTTCAGGCAGAAAATAACCAAAGTAAAAAGAGTACACAGACAAGTGCAAAAAGGAGTATCATCACAGACAATATCATACGATTATTTTACTGAAATTCAGTGTTTGGATTTTAAAAATGTTTTGGGCAGAGCAGACACATAGAAAGTACACCAAATTGTGTGTAAACAAAACCATATATGTTGTTCTGGTAGATCAATAGGTTTCACAAAACTTAAGTTAAACTGAAGGGGAAAACAAGTCTTTGCTAAACTGTCCTTCCCAGCTAACTTCCAAAGAACCCTTAGTCCCCATAATAGTACCAACTCAATAGTATCAACTTCTAGCATTTCATATCTTCAAAGGCTCATTTATCTTCACTTACACCTCTGCCAGTAATCCTTTTCTTCTAAGTGCTATCCAAACAAAACACTTAACAACATCCAGCCACAAGGCAAAAGTTAATCACTAGACTTACAGAGGAGGAAACAGAGCTATGCAATGGGACAACATTACCCAGCAGAACAGGGGATCATCACATTTCTGTGCTGTAAATCCAATGACTGCAAGATGGTAGAGGTAATTCAGAAGTAGTTCTGATCTATCTCATCATGATCCACTTAGGCTTTTGGCTAATTTCTGTCCTGCAGTGATCAAAATATGCAACCTATCTATTTTTAACACAGTTTGGGCAATATATATATATATTCTTTGTTGCAGGCAAAGCAGCAACTGTACTTTACGTGTGTAAGTTCCATTCCTGAAAGAAAAGAAAGAAAAGTAAGCATTTGGCCCAATACATATGTCATTTAAAGAAAAAAATCTTATTTTTAAGATGACATCATTTGGTACTCCATAAGATAGAACTTCCTTTTCCAGTCTGTACCTTCTGTGCCGTATTTATTTACAGCTTGTCATATTGACCATCAGGAGAAGATTTTTCCCAAACCACTGTGCCTGATGAACTTGTCCAAAGGGGAACTATGGTGAACTAAAGAAGGTAATGTGGTAAAGACCATAGTAAAGTAGCAGGATATATTTTAGTTTAGTTGATTTAGCAGGTGCTTCTCTCTCGGTGCAAGTCAAAAATATGTCACCTGAGGCTTCCATTTAAAAATCACTTGCCCATACGGAGTACATTACCACATCTGTTCAGAAAAATAGGTCACAGATATGTAAATATGGAAATTAAACCAATAAAAATAACCCACTCTGCATCCATAATTTCTGACCCAAATAATGTGCTGACCTCTGGAGTTGATAAATCTGCTAGTTGATGGCAAAGATCCAATATCAGAAAAATTTATATTTGTAAAAACGACCCACAAATAAATTTATGGTGACAAGCAAACATGACCAAAATATTTATACATACAGATGTGCTGCAACACCTGTTTTGTTTTGTGCAGCAGCAGTGATTTCCTCAACTCTTACACTATATTTATACCACTGTTCATTTTTTTCCTTAACATCACTCCACAGCTATGGTGACACAGCATTTACTAGCACACCTGCAGCATACTTGGCTATATCCAAAGCTGGAATCATGCCTTTCAATTATACATCCTACATCTGGGAGATCAGATCTGAGCCCAGACATTGCAATCCTCATATCAGAAATTTAAGTAACCTTCACAGACTCTGTGCTGACTTCTCCATATACACCATCTGAATCCTTCTCAGAGTCTGGAAGAAAAGAGCAGTGTATATGCAAGATTTAGTATTTGAAAGACAAAACTCTGAATTACATTAGATGCTTTTCATTGCTTGCTGTAAATTGTTAGGAAGCTTTGCCTTTCTTTATAAATTCCCTCAAAAAATCTTATGCCATAAACTGAGTTTTACAATGGCTCAACTGTAGTGGACTTCAAATTAATACACATGTAACTATTTGTAAAACGATAAAACATTTCTTTCAGCATTGCACTTTGTCAGCATCCCTTGTGATCCCGTTTATCTAATTCAAAGACAGAAACTGTTATCCTGCATTAGGAATTTATTCCAGCTACACTGAAGAGGTTTCATTTCAGCTGCTCATTTTTTTTATTAAAATACAACTGCCTAAGAGCACTAACAGTGGAAAAAGGAACCATGTTTACTCAGTATGCTACAAATTTGGGAATTTGGCTCTTAAAGTGCAGACAGACAGGAATACAAGGAGACAGTGACACAATACCTTCAGCATGAAGCAAAATAGCAGCCTAAGTACCACTGTTACATGACTCATTTTTAAGATTATGTTTTAGGCTGTTTTTTTTTGGGAGGTTGTGGTTTGTTTGGTAACAGGATTTATTTACAGGACAGAACTGGAAGAGATAATACACTATAGTAATAATAGCTTTAGAGATTTCCTGCCGTATGCAAGACAGGTAAGCTTGAAATATAATACTTTAGTATCCAGGACTCAGGATACCTGGACTAGTATCACAGAATCTCCCAGGCTGGAAGGATGCCAGGAAATCTCTAGTCCAGTGCCCTGCTAAAAGCAGGGTCTACTCTGAATTCAGACCAGTTGCTCAGGGATTATTTGATTTGGCATCAAATATCTCCCAAGACAGAGATTGCACAACCTCTCTGGACAACATGTCCCAGTGCTTGAAGTCCTAACAGCGATCTTCCCACCTCCCAATATCCAGTTAGAAGAACATCTACAAATCAATGGAGCCTGATAGTATCCACCTGAAGGTGTTAGGTGTTAGCTGGCTGATGTTGTTGCGAGACTGCTCTCCAACATCACTGAGAGGTCATGAAGATCAGGGGACAACCCAGTAGGCTGAAAGAATTCTAATGTCACTCCCACCTACAAGAAGGGCTTAAAGGAGTATCCAGAAAAGTACGGACCCATCAGACTCACTTCATACCCAGGACTCCTATTCCCACAACCCAGAGTGCTGTTGACCACCTTTGTTGCCAGGGTTCATAACTGACTCATGTTCAGCTCTTCATTCTCTGGGTCCCCAAGCAGAGCTTCTCCCCATCCAGTCAGCCAGACCCCCTCCACATAACTGTAGCAGGTGCATTCCCTAGTTTTCTGTCACTGAAAAAATTGACCAGGGGGCATTATGTCTCTTCCTCCATACCACTAATACAGATATAAAACAGGATAGGCCTCAGAATAGACCATCTTAAAAACTCCACTTCTAAATGTCCTTCAGGTACAATATGGCCACTAGCTGCTACATTTTGAACACAATGAGCCAGTTTTTCTCTCCCTGGTAGTCAGCCTATCTAGAATGTAGCAGTGCAACATCCTAACAGAGAGAGAAGAGATGCTACAGGAGACCATGTTGAAAATTTTGTTATAGTCAAGGTAGATAGCAACCACTGTCATCCCCTCATCCACAAATCTAGTAACTTCATAGAATGACAAAATCATATAATAATTTGTGTTGGAAGGGACTTTTTAAAGGTCATTGAGTTCACAGATTCAACTAGATCAAGCTTCTCAGAGCCTTGTCCAAAATGACCTTAAATGTTTCCATGGATGGGGCATCCACCAGTTGGCAACCAGTTCCAGTATCTGACCACCCTCACAGTAAAGAATTTCTTCCTAATAACCTATCTAAACCTACCCTCTTCCAGTTCAAAGCCATTTCTCCATGTCCTAACATTATATATTCTTGTAAAAAGTCCCTCTCCAACTATCCTGGTCCCTGTTAGGTACTGGAAGGCTGCTCTGAGGTCTCGCCAGAGTCTTCTCTTCTCTAGGCTGATCAGTCACAACTCTCTAAGCCTGTTGTCATAGGTCCTCCAGCCTTCTGATCATCTTTGTGACCCTTCTCTGTACTCCCTGTAACATGTCCATGTCCTTCTTGTGCTGAGGAGCCTGGCATCAGATGCAGTACTTCAGGTGGGGTCTCACAAGGACAGAGTAAATGGTGAGAATCAGCTCCCTTGGTGTGCTGGCCATGCTTCTTTTTCATCATACAAGGCAGTTAGGTTGGTCAGGTCCAATTTGCTCTCAATAAATCCTTTCTGGTTGCTCTCATTCACATTCTTCTTCAGTGCTCAGAAATGGTTTTGAAGAGGACTTGCCTTGAGACCTTACTAATGACTCAATAAAGGCTGACTGGCCTGTCATGACCACTAAAACTAGGATGAAGAGTTGGAAAATTAATCAAAAAGGATCTCAGTAGTCTGACAGGAACCTCATGAAGCTCTCCAAGAAGAAAACTGTGTACCTGCAGTGTAATAGACAGAATAGAGAAGAAGGAGTAAGAATCTTCTTAGAGAAGTGGAGTAAGATAAAAAATAAGAATAACTGCAAACAACCTAACCTAACCTGAATTTAGCCTTACAATGAGAAATATATTGGAAGAGATTTCCAAAAATCTGTTCCACTCTTAATTATTCAATGACCAATAAATAAAAGTAACTAGAAATTGGCTGAAACAAATCAAGGCTGGAGAAAATAAATTTATTTCTCTAGTAATATTATGAATGACATACAAGGCAAGAATAGACGGAAAAGTGTTTCATGCTGAAATATCAACGAGTAAAATGATGAAAGAAAGCCCTCTAATAAAAAAGAACATAATGAAGCATGACTGTATTAAGTTGGAGGATATGCAACTTTATCCAGTTGGTAAGTTAGTGCATGTAATAGAAAAACCTTTGGTTCATATTTATACAGGTTATTTATTATAGAATTCACTTTCTTATGAGAGATGAAGCAGCATTACATTGTCAAGCATGATAGCAATTTGACTGTGATTCCCCTCTGGCACAAGCATGTCTTGAAGCAGAGGAGAGAAGATCAATATAGGATGCATGTTCCTACTATTCAGCTGATGCCTCAACAAGCATTAACTCTCCACTTATTTCCACATTTTTCTCACTCTCAATGTGTGCTCATGTTATGTAGCTATCTTGTCTGGATGAGTGGTTCCTTTTTTTTTCCTCTTCAGGTGGCACGATAAAAAACACAATTTAAACAAATGGCAAACTAACACCATCTTCTGGGACCTTCAGAGTTAAAAGCCAGTTATCTGAATGTATGCATTGAGCAATTCAAAGTTGTACAAACTAATTTCTCTTTCCTATACTAAACCCAACACCAGAGGCAAAAGAGAAAGCTTCTGGACAAATTAATACAGAGATATTGAAAAAATGGAAAATTTCAAATCCCTTAAGGGAAACATATTTTTACTTACTATTTATTCTTCAGCATATTGCAAATAAAACACTTGCAGAAAAATCATAGGGAACTTTCTCAAGTGTAAAGATGGACTTTTTCCTCTATCTTTTCAAATGTAACTGTTTAGAAAAGAAAATTCTATAAAGGCAGAATTTAAACAAAGTAGCTCTGGTTCCAAGTTCAGAAATAGTTCTTTAAAGCTGCATGGCAGTTACAACAATAGATTTAATCCTACTGAGGAACATTTTTCATTCTGTTTTAATTCTAAGAATTTAATTCTTAATGACATATTGTTTAAGAGTTGGGAGATGGACAGGGACATAAACTCAGCTGATGAAAAAGTCCTTCATCTATACTTCATTTTGAAAAGATGGAGTCCTATCTGCCTAGTGTGTTGTATTTAAAATGCATCTATTTAATGTTATTACAAATATTTCTTAACAAAGTTCATGCTATATATTCAGTAACTTTTATTTCATTTAAAATATTTAAGTTTATTTATGGCTGAACTTTTAAGTGTTACAATAGCTGAAATTGACAAAATACAATTGGAGACCAAAATTCAACAAAATTCAATACCTGATGTACCTTAATAGAACATCCCAAATACCATTGCCTTATTCTCTGCTGATTCCCCAAAACACATTTTAATTTCAACATCTTGAAGTTAATACATTCTGCTGGGTTATGGTTGATTTGCTGTCATTTTAAAATAAGCTCTGTGAAGTCTTATGGGAAAATTCAGAAATCATCCTGAAATCTTATGTTTTCATTTTTATTGTATTTGCTAAATTTACACTTACAATCCCTAGTAGGGAAGTACCTATTTTAATAAAAAATATAATTTTCTAGTATTTTGTGATATTTTGTTAATTTCTGCATGTACCACTAAATAGAAGAAAGTTAATGACACTATGGAAGTGTTTAATTTTCTTTCAAAAATGTTATAGAAACATCCACTAACAGAGTGTTTGTGCACATTGGCCAAAGTTACTTGAAAGAAAAGAGAAGAGGTGAATACTGCATTTTGGGGCAATGGGGTTCGGGAAGGATAAATTATGCCTTTCAACAAATTCTTGCATCTTTCTATGAGTCTAGCAGTGAGACTGCTTAACTCACTTTGACTCCAGAAAACTGCCTTGATATGCTTTACCTTCCCACTACGGCTTAAGACCTTCCAAGGCCATTAGGAGTTCTGTAGGTATAACAGTACATCAATGTGAAGATTTTCTAGTCACACTGTTTCAATCCCCAAAGGATCATGCATAAAACTATTCCACTATTGATGCAGGCAGCCTTCAAGTTGAAGTTTAGCCTGTATGAAAACTGACTTCATAGTTAAAAGCTGTGAGGTAAGGGCATGCAGACAAAGCTCCTTCATATTCCCAAAAGCCCTTTTCTGTAACACACAGAAGTAACATGAAGGGTGAGATTAAGGCACCTGAAACTTCAGGGAACCAGAGGCAGCAGATACAACACATAATCTGTTGCCATAGACCTGAGTCCAGGAGCAAGAGCTGGAGGCCATCTGGAGTTCAAGAGGACATCTAAGGTGACTCTGCTGTTATACGCTCAAATAGCTTCTCTGCTGTCATAGAATGGTTTGGGTTGCAAGGAACCTTAAAGATCATCTAGATCCAACCCTCCTTGCCTGGGCAGGGATGCCACCTACTAGATCAGCTTGTTCAGGGCACCATCCAGCCTGGCCTTTAACATTGCCAGGCATGGATCATCCACAACTTCCCTGGGCAGACAGTTCCAGTGCCTCACCACCCTCTGCATAAAGAATTTCTTCCTCAGATCTAATCTAAATCCCTGTTCTTTTTTGTTTAAAACTGTTCCCCTGTGTCCTATCACTATCTGCCCATATAAAAAGTTGCTCTCCCTGACTGGGAGAGTTTGGAAAGAAATTTAGGACCCTTCAGTTTTTAAGGACATGTCTAAATAAAAGCTCTGTTTAAGATGAAACTGACACTGGAATGTGAAATGTCCTTCAGCAAAGATTGTACAGATTCAATGCCTCTTAAATCCCTCTGAAGACCATGCACTTCTCACTTCTTTCAGTCGATCCAGCTCTTTGCTTTATTCCTGGAGGCCAGTTTCTTCATCTTTGGACTCACAGTGGGAAATTCTCATCTTCTTTCTTCTTTGAAACTATCATCTAGTACTAAAATGAAAAGAAATTGATTCCTCTTCCTAGTTCTAGTACATGATATGGCAGCTGCAAAGAATAAATAAACATAGCAAAATCACCTGTATGGTGGTTCCACTGTGGGCGCCTGAGCTTAGAGAGAAATGTCTGAATATCCCTGGTTAGACCTTTGCCACTTGAATATATTTTTCTTAGCACTACACTATATATAACATTCATGGAACTGCTACAGTAAAATATATCAATTTATTCTTGTGACAAGAATTTCTTCTTTACATTTGGTATTTACACAACTACTATCTAGTAATCCTATATGTTTATATGCCATTTCTTTGTCTTGGTCAGAAGCTAAAGGAAAAATAAGAAAAATTAAAAAAAGAATAAAAACCTAAAGAAAAAAGAGAGAGGCTGGAGTAGTGCTCAACAGGAAAAAGTTTTACACATTAAAGCACAGCTGTGATTTTTACTGCAGATTCACAATCCATTGTAGTCTTAGGACATCATAAAACTATTTTACCCTTTTTGAGCCCAGTGGTTAGTCTCTGTTGAAAGACTGGGTTACTTCAGTCTGAATTCTGCTCTGAAAACAGGTTTAATATGTGGTTACACTTTTGTGTGTTTTGAGACACAGATTCGGGTGATTAAGCCTTTACATTGAGTACAGTTGCACTGGGTCAGAAACAGGTCCACCTACCAACATATCCTGTCTATGAGAGCACATATCTCAGGGGAAAATAAAGAAAAGGGCAGACATTCCATGATATTGTACCCCTACATTTCCTCTGAGATAACAATAATGTGCAACTTGAGGACTTTTGAGTCACAGGTTTTATCTTTGTGTTTATCAGCACTTAATGTTTCTCCACAGATTTCAGTAATTTATTTTTAAGTCATATAAATTTTATCATACATATTACTCCACGGCAGAAACTCATATCATTTAATAAGACTTTCTGTGGGAAAAATATATACCTTTTTTTTATTCTTTGATTTAAATCTCCTTAAAATTTCATTTGTCTCTGCCTTGTTTCTGTATTCTGAGAATGAATGAATAACTATTCTCCTATTCACTCACTGCCAGGATGCTCATTATCCATTTCTTCTCCAGACAAAAATATCCAAATCTGTTTCACTTATTCACTTGCAGAAACCATTTCACCCTATTTATCATACTTGTTGCCCTTTTCGGTACCTTTTCCATTTCTAATATTTTATTATTATAGACAGAACTTCAAATAGCATTCAAGATGTGAGGACAACATGGATTTATACAGCAGCATAATTATACTTCCTGCTTTCCTCTCAATTCTTTTCCCAGTTCTCAAAACTCTATTTTTCTAACCACCTGTTTCTAAAAATTGAGCTGGATGTTTTCAGGGTGTGAATATATAATGACTCCAAAAATCTCTTTCTTCAATAGTAATAACTAATCTAAAGATCTTCACTGTATATGTAGAGATGGATTGTTTTTCCAACCAGCACTACTTTGCATTTGTCAAAAGTGAATCTCACTTGCCCTTTTATTGCCAGTCAGTCAGCTTCACAAAATGTACCCAGTGTTCTTCATTCAGATTCCTTCCTTAATATTTTGCATAAATTTAGAATTATCAGCAAACCTTGTCACCTCATTTCCCACTTCCCTTTCCAGACCAGACCAGTTGTGCCCTGGCACAGACCCATATGGATACCTACCAGTTATTTTCAGCCATTTTAAAAACAGTCTGAAAATGGTCTTCTTGATCCAATTAGCTACCAATGGAAGGATGTTCTCTTTTAACAAATGAAGGTTTTGTTTGTTTTCTTATGCCCACACATTTTGGTAACTATATGAAGTTGGTTCATTCCCTGACATCTTGCATGCCTGCTGCTCTCCAGTTATCCCACAACAATCACTGCAGTTGGCTTCTGAAGTACACAATAAGTAAGCCAGCTTGCTCCTTCTGAAAAATGAAATTGGAATTGGAAACCAGAGGAGACTGCTTCAAACTTTATACCCTACAGACAACATGGATTCACTCCCCTCTTTTTCAGTTAAGACACTCTTTCAGTAGTGCAGGAAATGCTGGCTCTCACGTTCAGTTGACCACTGTCCTGTGCACATGAGCATGCCATTGGTGAAATCATGCTACCTGAGCAGCCTGCACAGCATGCTCTTCAAGTCAGAAGGATGCAAGGACAGAGACAGACTAGTTAGGATCACAGTAGAAGACTGATTTTCCTTGCATAAATTACTTCTAGAACAAGAAGATCATCCCCCAGCAATCCAAGAGGATGGATGTCATCTTGGTGCTGACAGCTACCAACATGGAGCTTAACAGAGTTTGATACTCTAGTATCTGCACACAGAGGTGTGCAGTTCAAAGCAGGAGGCCAGTGTTGCTTATCAGAAATGCCTGATCTGTACTGAGCTCCACCATGAAGGCAAGCACTTGTTTTTATAAAACCTCCAGGTTCTCAGCCTGGGTCTACATGTGAAGCTTGTGGAAAAGTTTAGATTGGCCAAGTGTCTTCATTTATTACATTAGTATGATGCTAGTGAAAGATGAAGAAGGAAAGACAGACTGCATGAGCTTAGGAGACACACAGGAGGACAGGGCAGTTAGTATTTGGCATGGAGGTAAGTGCTAGAAGAATTACAGTGGTATGTTAAAATGTATATTATAATTTGTTTAGCGGTATAAAAGAAGCATTCTCATCCCCAGTACTATTATAAGATATGTGAAGCCTATCTGTTCTGTGATTTCACTTCTGGATCCAGAGTGATAACTAAATGTGATCAAGCACAATAAATGATTGTGCGCTTCTTCATCCAACTCTCAATTATTCTTGGTTCAGTTTCATTGAAATAAGGTAAAGGCCTGGTAGCTGTAACAGGTCATCATCAGTGTCAGCATTGGTAAGTGAATGAAGATAATCTCATTCCCATTCTATGCTATAACACTGTACTAAAATCAGTCACTGATTACCCTGGCAAATTTTTCCCCTGGTGTGCACCCTGCTCTATACTTCACTACCAGTTGGTATTGCTGTCAGCTAGGCATCCCTGGCTTTCCTCTAGACTCTTCCCAACTTTCATTTCACACTTTAGGCTATTTGCATAGGAAATTGAACATATCCTATGATAGTACAGAGATACTAAAATGGGGTGGAGGGGAATCTCCTTTCATGTACCAAAATATCTGTGTGAAACCTTCCTTAAACCTACCCTTCATTTCTTCATTCAGGGGAAAAAAAAAAAAAATGCAAAAGCACAGGTACCTTTCAAAGGGTAGTCTGTACTAATAACTGTGCTTACACAGTTAGCAAGAGATTATTTATGCGATATCAGGAGGGCAGGGTGGAATTCAAGTTTCTAACTGAGGCATACTTCATGCAGATTACAATGAATTTCAGTAACCATTAGAGCAGGTGATCCATTTCAGAAATACTACAGTACAGATCTTCTCACAACTGATACTTCAGCTTGTAGTCAGAAGTAGCAGCTGCTCCCTTTCTTTGTGTTTTAAATATATCTTCTGTTTCCAGTGCTACACTTACAGAGATCTTTGGTACACTGTGTTCAGTACTGAATTTTTTAAATCTAGGAGCTGCCTTAGAGCGGTGAGCATGAGAAAATAGTCTTCTGCACCACCAGTTTATGTGGAAAATGTACAGATTATCTTCACTATGTAAAAAAAAACCTGAATAAATATCCTGAGTTTCTGCAACAAGATTGCAGTTCATTATATTTTCATTGTGTTACCATTCTTTGCAAGATGGATCTTTGTTTCACACACTTGTACTTGCATATGCATACCCCCACAGTTTGTAACAGAAAAGCTGTAATTAGAACAAAGAGTTTTAATCTCCCCTCACTTCCCAAGAAGCAGTTACATAAAAGCAGGAATGCAACTAGCACATCTATGTGAGGTAGTGTTTACACCTAGGTAGTGTCACATACCACACAGGAGAAAAGCACAACACATACTAAAAATACTTAACCTTTACTTTTGCCCCACAATCAATTCATGGCTACAACTGAGCTTGAAAACTTACTTTTGAGACCAGACGTGTTCAGCAAACTGAGGATTTTGCAATCAGCACTCTTTTGATATGCACACAGGTATCACTGAACAAAATAGAGTCTACACTATGAAAAAAAATTAGTTTCAGGCAGGTGAAAGATAACAAATGCATAATTAAAGTCTCCACTACCCTGTAAAGCATCACTTATTAGGGTCTAATAACTAGCTCACCTGCAAAGATCCTGGTAAGAAGCACTGCCAAAACTCTGCTCAGATGAGGATGTCCCCACTAAACTATTTGCTGCTAGCCTCACACACTTTGACACTGATTCAGACTATCAGAGATGAATTCCACTACCAGTCTGGGAAGCTAAGGAAGCTGGAAAGCAACAGGAGCTGCGTATACAGCAACTGGGTTCTATCAGAGCAGGGGGCAATCAGCATGAAAACAGTTCAGTACAGCTTTTCAGGGAAATCTCTGTAGAAAACTAGTAGTGAAATAATCCTGAATTTATTTATTTATTTTTACCAGGAGAAATGCATTAGGAGCATAAAGCAGATATGCAGAAGGTTTTCTCTCTTTTATCAAATATCTCATTTAAATTCTAGAGCACAGCAGACCTTCATTAAAATTCAGTTGTTGCCAGAAGTTTCAGTGACAGAACAGTGACAGGTGACGACGGGGACACTGTTAGTGAGGTGGTCGAAGCTACACTGAAGATTCTTGCTCTCAGAAACACAGTTTGATCAGACTTTTTTTTCTCCCTCCTCCCACTCCCCATTGCACTGAGTGTTGCAAAAGCAGATTTGTGATAAGACTGGACAGTCTTTCAAGGTAGGACTCCCTGCATATTCAGATCACTCTGGAACAAAAGCCACGATAAGCACAAAAAGATCCACAGGACTACTCAATAACAGAAAAGACATAGACAATAGTGCCATGGGCACACAGCTGGTAAACAAAGTAGCAAGAGAGGATAAGAGAAGAAAGAGGACAAAGAAGTGTATATACCAGCACTGAGCCTTAGCAGAGCCCTTCCATCTTATTTCTCTTACTCCATAGCCTTTACCTGTCTCTTTGTCTGGTTTCTATCTCTGTTCTCCCAGGAGTCAGATTTCTGCTATCAATTAGGCTCATTAGGATATCCTGCAAGGCTCTGCCATTGCCCAATTAAACTGGTCACCTGATTGCAGACAAAAATGCAGGTGACTCTCCCTGTCTGAAGTCTCTGAAAAGACTGCAAAATGATCTAACTGTATATAGAAGAGAGAGCATTAACTGCTTAGGTGCTAGATAGGCACAGCACTGGCTCAGAAAATCTTCTTTTCAGAAGAAATTTCTTAATGTATACATGGCTACTCTCAACTGTGGGTATTTATTCCTACCCTTGGTCCCACAATGAAAAGTAAATCACAAGATCTTTATACCACCAGCACCTGTTACATAAACATAGTAATAAATGAATGAATACATACATAAATAAGGAATGACAGCATCCATAATTGTTGCCTTCTCTTACAATACAAGTGACCACATCAGACCTTAATTTGAGTACTGCTAATAACATGTACATTATTCTAATCATACATTTCAACTGATGAAAATCAAACGTCATTCAAAATATACTACAGAATGAAACAAACGTAAATCATCCCAAATAGTGATCTTCTGCAAGTAAAGTAAAAATCAGGGATAAGAAAATGTGCATTAAAATTGGTATATTGCTTTCTAAGTTCATTTAAATGAACATATATTTTGTGATCCCTGTCAAAATAAAGGTATACCAAAACTGCTGGAGATTATCATTAAAATTTAATGATGAAAATTTCAAAACCACAAGTTTCAAATAAAGCTGGAGTTTTTAATGGAAAGGCTTTGAAAAGGAAAACTATGAATGACAGCTTTCAGCATTACTGTTCTGAAACATTTTGCACCTTTGTCATTTTTTTTTCTTCTCAGTGCAAAATTCATAACGTCAAAGAGAACAAACATAAGACACGATTAGACAAAATGACTGTGCTTAAACTGCAGAAATAGACATGTTTTGAATTCTAATTTCTTTCACTTCTCAAGTAGAATACTTGTTATTATCTGAAAGTGGTAAAGATTAAGTTACTCCTAAGTAAATAGAACTCATCATCCATACAATATTCATGTTTAGACCTTCTTCTAGGCTTTGATGAAATTTATCTTTATTGCTTTTATTCTGTCATTTCATAAATATCAAATCTGTTGGAGAATAAGAAAACAACTGAATATGTAATTAAACTTAGAGGAAATGTTTCTAATTCAGAATTGCATGGCAACAACAATTTTATAAGCAGTGAAGCTCTGATTCCACACTTACTAAAATCTTGAAAGTGAAGAATTTTAAAATCTGGAAAGGGAAGAACTTCAAAAAGCACTTAAGGGAATTTCCCCATCTTACTTTATTAGGTACTACCAACTTAATGTTTTGCTTTCCTTGATGGGAATTTCAAACCCTACATCTATTGAAAATACACCAGTGTGGTTAGCTCAGGCTCCAAACTGAGATACAGCTTATCCCATAATAAGGGCCAATCTGCAAAATATCGGTCCAGATTTGGAGTTGTTTTTGTCAAAACCCTAAAGTTATGATATCAGATTTTAACAAAATGTTCTAATTACCATCTCCCACATCCCAAACCTAGGACAGAGGATTTTTATTACAAAAAATATTTCATATTCACATCATCAGTTTTATATGCAATAAGATGTTATTGACATGTATTGCTTAACTCTTATCACTGAATGGAGAGTGGAAGGAACATAATAATATTTGAAGTAGGGGATATTAATTAATTTTCCATCTTTAGTACAGAGGATCTGTGTCTCACAGAGCCATACATCTGTCTGCCTGGTTTTGATTTTTTTCAGATGTAAACATTTAAGTATATACTTATTAAGTCTTTCATAGTTTGTAGTCCTAGAGAGATGAGTTGGTACCTACATGCTGGCCATGTGTTAACACACAGTTAATTCAACAGCTCCTGAAAGCTGACTGGGGCTTCCACATCATAACATTTCAAAGTATAGCGAAAGTGTTTTAGTCCTCGACACTCTGGAAGTTTGTGTTCTGAATGTCATGCTATATATTTTAATCCTTTTCTTTCAGGTATTCCAACATACTTTCCTTAGAACATTTGTCTTTGATGTATCCCGGAACTGTTTTATGACAAATATTCCTCCACCAGTGCCAAGAAAGATGACAGCATTTAACAAGAACTGTTCCTACACTTAACCCAGACTACCTTATAGCACAATATAGCACAACTCTTTTCATATCACCTCTTGCTCTCTCTCCTGGTGTCACCTTCTTATCTATATTTGATTATCTCAGTCTAATATTTACGCATTCTCCTTTCAGAAAGCAGGGTAATAAGGAGGACCCTGGGATTTTCTCCCTTTACTCTGCTCTTGTGAAACCACACCTGGAGCACTGTGTCCAGCTCTAGCACTCACAGTGCAAGAAAGACAGTGACCTAACAAAACAGGTCCAGCGGAGGGTCATGAAAATGGTCAGAGGACTGCAACACCTATTCTGTGAAGACAGGTTGAGGCAGTTGGGATTGTTAAGCATGGAGAAGGCTCCAGAGAGACCTTATTGTGGCCTTCCAGTACCTAAAGGGGGCTTAAAAGAAGGATTAAGAAAGTCATTTTACTAAGCCATTAATAAATGTCTGTTGTGGATGCTCCATCACTGCAAGCGTTCAAGGCCAGGCTGGATTTGAGCAATCTGATCTAGTGGAACTTGTCCATGCCCATGGCAGAAGGATTGGAACCAGATGACCTTTAAAGGTCTCTTCCAACCCAAACCATTCTATGCCTCCATGATTCTATGTTTTCTTTTCCATCGTGCAATAGATATTAGACCAGGTTCCCTTTTCACAAAAGCATCAAGCCATTATAATGTATATCAATCAGAAAAATTTCTCTTAAGGCTTTTTACTTATTTTTACTTTTTGCTGCTTAAGAGGCATGAAGGGTTTGTAAGGTCAAAATAAAACACACAAAAAATATCATTATTCAACTCAGAAAATTTATTTTCAAGTATCAAAGGTATGGGTTCTGGTTTTTGTTTTTTAACTGTCCATGCATTTTATATTTGTAATTGAAATCAAAGAAAACAGCAACGACAACAGTAACAACAAAACATTAATAGAGAGCAAATAAATTCATAAGAAAGAAATAAAGAAATGCAGAACTAAAACTATCTGGAATCACATTCTTTCTTTATTCCCTATGTTAATTTTGCCTTCCTTTCTGCAAATATGAAAGATCAAATATAAAGTATGTTCAATACTGCAATCAGCAACTTAATATAATATGAAAGAAAGTCTTCAACTTTCCAGATAAGTGTTATAAACAATATGCAAGTAAAAATCAAAACCAGCTGTACAGTTTGATGATTTCTCCCCTGCCTGTATTTGGAAAGAAAAAAGTGATTCCTGCTCAATTACCATGAACTGCTAAGCTCACTTCAGAACCTCAGTATCTGCATAACCATCAGGTACCTGCCCATAGCTCAGACTTGGATAAACATGCACTGAAGCAAAATGAGAAATCAATCATAGTATTTCTTATTGCCAAAAATGCAGAACTCTGTGACCTTTGTAAGGTGCCTAATCCTCTCTACATCCTGTGGAGAAGAATTTTAAGGCATCTAATGCTAGGGCTTCCATTCCAACAGGAGACCAGGAGCTTAAAAATTAAGAGCTATGGCACCTTACATTAAGATAATGATCTACCTTTAGATTTAAGTGTGGAATAAATCTTAAAGGTCAAGCCATAAAATACACACTAATTCTCAGGCTATTTTTGCCATCACTGTGAAAATTATTGTTTTCATCCTCTACGCTTTTTTAGAATCTATGAATTAGTAATAGAATTCAATTCTTATAACAGAAGAAACAGTTGGGAAGAACCAGAAAATAGCCATATATTACTGGAATCATAATTCTTTTACAATGTGCCTGGAAAATTCTAAATGGCTTCTCTTCTGTGATAAACAGTGGAGTAAAGTCTGAGTCCTCTGAGTACAAAAAGAAATGAAGATAAGGAACACAAACAAATAGTTCTGATTATTTTCTTTAGGTTTTGGTGATGTCTTTTTCTGCCAGAAGTCTTAAAATATATTTCATTTTTAAGGATTTTCTTTTATTTATTCCTCAGTGTTCACCTGGAAGTATTTTTCTGTACACATATCCTAGGAATAGATCTTCACCAAAAACACTCAAACGTCTCTGTCAATATATTGATGAGAATAAATCATAATGTATGCCTGAGAAGAACTTATTAACACTTTGAGGATATACCAAACCTTTATCAAGTTAACAAATTCACAAAATAATAATGTTTCTTTTTATGGAGTAACTTGTTATTAAGTGAAACAAATATGCTTTTGTCATCAAGGATTATTCAAGCATGGTCTCGAAGTCTATCTGCATTGATAGTAGCATTATAATCAATGTTACTTTTTAATGAATTTGTTTCTGTTCTTTACACTAACTAGAAAAAATGTCTATTTCCACAAGCTAGCTGTAGTGACTGAAACAAACTAGTGTGCTTAGATGATCTCAGGCAAAAAGTATAATAAAGGTATACATACTGCTTTTGTCAGGCTTTTTGCACTTAACACTCTCCCAAACCATGGTGCTTTCAGCCATCTGTCCACATAAACATGTGGAAACTCTATATTAGGCTTCCAGGCTTGTCACTTTTTATGTAATTTGACATATCAAGGATAACGCTGGTTGAAGCTAAGCTTGTCTGTAAAAGATGAGGCTTGTGGGCATAACTCCATGTTACAAAACTCTGCTCAAGGCCTCAATTAGTGCTGAATAAACAGCTATAATAGAAATTCAAATTACAACAAACAAATTACGTTCACATCAGTCTAAAGCAATCTCATCATTTGGGCTTTTAGCCATACTCTCAGCTCCTGCTGGCTATTTGGGCTAGGATTCCAGCTACAGCATGAGAGCAGAAGCACTGTGCAGCCTCTCTGGTACCTTTCCTGCTGTCATTCACCCTGGGAAGGATGGCTTACAGGACCAGAGTGACATAGTTGATGTCAGTCACCTTGACATTTGATACACTGTATGGCTAATGCCACATTCTGGGGGATTTGACAAATATTACAATGTCAGGAGCTTTGAGGAGCTTCCTGATGCTGTTTACAGTATGTTAGAGGAGGCAGATGTTAGCACTGCCCTGTGTCATGACTTCTGTCTACCCGTGTCTTGATGTCAGGTTGTTTCTGCCTGAAATATTCCAGCACATTCTCATTAACTTCTCACAAATAGAGGGCCTGGTTCTGAAAGCTGCTGAGTGTCTTCAATTTCTAAAGTTCAGTTTCAGTCAAGTTCAGAAAATACTAAACTTCTCTAGGATAGCTGGGTTCAGCTAGCCAGGGCAATTCTCTATCCATAATAACATATGTTGACAGATGCCATAAATTTGATCAGGAGATCCTTGCCTGACAACACTGTTCAACAGATATGCTGACAATGTACAGAAGATTTTACAGACATACTTATTCAAAATACAGGTTCCAGTAAACAAATAAAATAGACTATTCAGCTGTTCTGAAGTTTATGCAAAAGGCATAAGTAATGTATTGTGCGCTTTGAAATTAAATAGATGTCTACACTCTGTTTTCAAGAGGAATTTAAAGATGAAGAGAGTATACACGAACATTAGCATGAAAAGTCTGATTGTGTTCATTCTGGACAAGACTTCTTTACAGTTAGAGAAAGAAACTGTGTTAACTAAAAGAAGCAGAGCCCAGCCTGTCAGCCCCCCTCACTGGGTTTCATTTTATATCACTGAATGAATTTATAAAAATTCTTCAGTTAAAACAGCAAATATGGCCACAGTAACATCCTTTGTAGGCAAAGAGGTACTTTAAAAACCCAGTATTACAATGAATGTAAAATTGTGACTCTGTATTTGACCAACTTATTAGAAATTTTGTTGTAAAGCAATAGAAGAAATGAGGATTTCCCATTCTAATACGTTAGGAAACCTATGTCTGTTTTCCTCTATGAATGCTACTTTTTCACATTTTAACAACTTAGATTAAAAGTCTACCTAATTGGTTTTCTAATATTCAACTGATAACATTCATTAAAGGAAGAAAAAACAATTTTTATTTTGATTTCACAGAATATCAGTATCTGAACAACCTAAAAAGTATCACCTGTCTTGCATAAGAAGCTTCAAGTTAACTACTGTGGAATTTTAAGATTTCTGCTAAAGTACAAAAAGCAATAAAACCAAAAAAATTTTGGTGAAGTCTAAATATAGCTCTAAACTATAGCGTCCTAAATAATATCTGCTAGGTCTTAGCTGTTTTGAGAACTACAGACTGAATTATCTAAAATAAGGGACAGAAACATCTCTACCTTTGGCTCATTTGAAAAAAAAAAACTACAACCAAAAAACCACGCCAAATAATAATATTATTATTATTACTATTATTATTACTATTACTATTATTTTATTTATTTCATCTCAGCAGCATAGTATCTGTACTTGAAGAATTTTTAAATGCTGTTATTAGGATTTCTTTTGCATACTCCAGCCTAGGAGTCTGAATCTGACCTTCTCGCTCATGACAGTACCTAAACCCACTATTTCTCTCTGTGAGCTGTTTCGTAATACCATGACTTGAAGAGTAAATAATGCTCAGCATCTGCAAGAGTGTCTCAAAATGAGATCAAAAAGAGAAATTTTAATACATAGTATTACTATCATGTAAAGATATTTAATTTTATTTATTTGAGAAAATTTAACTTGATCCTGGAATGAATAAATCCGTTATTACAGGCAGAACCTTTTGGTTTAAATAGCTGCGTACATGAACTGCCTTACTGGTTTGATGTTTAGAAGACAAGATATGCTGGAATATGGTTCATTGTTGATGTGAATGTTTTTCTGGCAAAGAATCATAGAATACCTTGAGTTGGAAGTGCCCTGCAAGGATCATCAAGTCCATCTACTGACCCTGCACTGGACAACCCCAAAAATCACACCACTGATGGCCTGCCAGTGGCAGGACATGATTGAGGAAACAGAAGAGATTTGCTTAATGATCTAACATTTCAGTAATGATTCTTCTGTGAGATGAATGCATGTAGTAGGTTTTCTCCCTTATACACTGTTAGAAAAAAGCGAGTCTATCATTAAGATTTCAGAGCAAACTTGGAGGCAAAAAAACCACACTGGAGGTTTGAAAGAATAGTACAGTAACACTAACTTTGCTACATGGAATGAAAGTGAAAAAGTTTTCACTTTTTTCTTTGTTTTTTTAAATTATTCTATATATTAAGAAATTAACATTTAGCCTACTGGTGTTTAGCTTTATTTCCTATTTCTGCTTCTATTAATTAATAGGTTATGTTTTAAAAATAATTTAGTTGACATCTATTTCAATAAAGACTTTAACATCCATATTTTGATTTGAAGGCAGCTTTATTAATCCCTAATTTTGGGGTATTTTTTTTGGTGAAATGATAGTGAATATTTTCAAGTAATGTTTTACTCCCTCCTGTTATATTGGTGTTTTCTTCATGGTCAATTTACTGTAGAGTTCATTGTCTGCAACACAGTAGAACTAAACTATCCATTTTCATTCTGTCCTATTACCCTGCTTGTCCAAAACAGCAGAAAAGATGGCTCCCAGGACTTGTTTTTCTGCCTGCAGAAGAAAACTTGGGAAAAATGAAACTCTTCTTAGAACAAGATATATTTTGCAATTTTCCCAAACCAGGAACACAGATTACAGTTTTGGAGAACAAAAGAACAGCTTGTCCTAATGGGAAGAATTTTTTTCTCACCTGCAACAAGTAGTGGGGATACAAAGTCCAGTGTTCAAGAGGTTTGCCCTGATTATGCACCATGCCTTGAACAGCACAAGATTTCGGAGATCTAGACACGGTTGATATAGCTGAGAGGCAGAGCAACACTCAGGACACTTACCTGCTAGCTAAGTCACTCTGATCCCAAGTATGTTGAAGTTAATACTGTGACATGGTGAAATGTGAATACAATAGATTTCTGATATGGGAAATCATTGTAAAGAAAATAAATGCAAACAATATAGGAGTAAGATCACGCAGAAAATGCAATAATAATGTAACAGAGTTTCTGTAGTGTCGACCTCTTCCTATGACTCCAGATTTACTTCACTGGAAATATTTAAGACATTGAACAGTTTACTGTGGTTGACCACTGACTAGGAAATTGCTTTTGCAAATACCTTAGCTATTAAGGAAGTGTAGGTGGAAATAGAATTATGCAAATAATTTTCCCTCCAAACTTTATCTCAAATGTAATCATCAGAAGGGAAAAGTTGATAAAATATATTGGCACAGATTGTCTGTAATATTTAAACTTGAGGCTGAACTTGCAAAACCGCATCTACCTAAACATCTGGGGGGTGCATAGAACAGTATTATTAGTAGTAGTGTTACTATTAGTAGTAGTAATACTAGCTGCTAACAACAAATGAACAACAAAGAGGAAGAAATACATCAAATAACCCCTAAAAATTAATATAGAGGGTGGAATTTTTTAAAGGATCAAAAAAGAGGGGAAAAAAAAAAGCTGTTTAAATTAATGAGGCTACACATGCAAACCTAAAAAGTTTTACGCCAAATAATAATAGGTCCTTTTTGGACAGAAAGACCTCTGCCTGGAATTGCACTGCTCCTGCTTTAAAGGACTAGTCTGTTGGAGGTTAGGGTTTTTCCTTCTGTTTTTCTTTCTCTTAGGAATTTTCCCCCATTTTGTTGTTAAGGTACTTAAGAGAGACAAAAGAAGCGGCCACAGCTCAGGGGAGGGGTCCAGGTGGCTATTCTCTCTTTTTACCTGGGGGTTTCTTGAGGAAGGGCAGAGATACCTTGAGA
Source organism: Eulacestoma nigropectus (assembly GCA_013397775.1). Classification (NCBI taxonomy): domain Eukaryota; kingdom Metazoa; phylum Chordata; class Aves; order Passeriformes; genus Eulacestoma; species Eulacestoma nigropectus. The sequence continues at coordinate 424,292 of VZTE01000834.1, read as the reverse complement.
ACTGGGCTGGGGAAAACGGGGTTGGGTGCAGCCCCTAGCACTGTTGTTCTCTCGGCATTCGGAGAGGAGAGAGGCTGCAATCACTGTGCGGGGAATTTGTCACCACTCTGGGATTCCACCTCCTGCTGCCTTTCTTCTACTGTGAGTGGAGCTCTGCTTTTAAGAGCGGCCATTGCACTGGGACCTTATTAAGACCCTACCTCACCAAACAGGGGACCCTTCGCCATCTGCTCGGGTGCCTCAGGGGAAACTCCAGCTTTGCTGAGCCCCTCTTTCCCCAAGGGAGCCTCTCCCTCTGCCATGTTCAGGAGCCGGGCTGCCACTGCCCAGCCCCCAATCTTTCTTTGCCACTGCTCTGGGGTTTTTTCGCTACACTGCAGCTCCACACCCCCTGCCTGCTGAGACCTCCGGTGGTTCCAGCTACAGCTGTGGAGTTGATACATCTCATCTACCACCCAGGATTTTGTGCTCATGCCTGCTGTTCCAGCCTGCTGTTCCTGAGGCCCCTGCTGGGGCACCAGGATCGGCTGCCCCAGGAGTTTGTGAGGTCGTTCTTCCATCCCTTCCCGGCCCGGCCACGCCGCCATTTCCGCGTGCTCCCCGAGCTCGCCCCACAGCGCCCCCTGCAGGCGGGGGAACCATCGCACCCGCCCCGCTCCCCGGGAGCCGCCAGCGCCCCCTGCCGGCCGTGAGCGGCACTGCACCCACGGGGAAAGCGCCCGCGGCCGGGAGAGGCGGGCACCGGCTCACTGCTTCTGCTTGTTGTTACTGCCACAGTTATTGTTGTTTGTTTGCCTTGTTATAAATGCTGTTAAAGAACTGGTATTCCTTTTCCCATATCTTCACCTGAAAGCCCCTTAATTTCGAAGTTATAATAATAATTTGGAGGGAGGGGGGTTGTAATTTTCGTTCCAAGGGAGTCTCCGCCTTCCTTGGCAGACACCTGTTGTTCAAACGAGGACATAGTCTCCCAAAATGCTACCAGTACAGCAGGATCAGAAAATGGATGGAGGTTACCTGCATGAGAGGAGAGTCACAATTAAAAGGACCTGAGTAAAATGAGGTCCTTTTTTAAGCTTGAGAAATAAAGACTAATAGATGACCAGTCAGTTCCAGTTTTATAAAGGTGTTCAGTAGGAGAACTGTTAGGCTCTGTGCTGCTTCAAACAGTTTGGTGTTGTTTCTACAAAACCTAGTCTGGCACACCGTAAATACAACTGGTCAAAAAATCCTGACGAAGCTGCAGTTTCAGACTGTATTTGCTCTGAAGCACTAGCTTCTTATCCCTTTTATAGTTGTCTCCATCACTACTGGAATACATTTAGTAGTTTGACTCACTTTGGACAGATGTATCTACCTTGTACCTGTGCAACCACGGGCGATGAAAGGGAGGCAACACACAATCCCTCTCTGTTTAGCATAATTGTAGCAGGTATTATGTGGGAAAAGTAAAAGGGAACACAAAGTTCTTGAAACGTGGGGGAAAATTTCAGGTGAAAATATGAGTTTTTAATCTAAAGATTTTTTTAACAGTTATGTAGACCTGGAATAGCATATTACATTGAAAAATTCATATATGTGCCAAATTATTTCTTGGTTTAAATGAAAAGCTTTCAGAGTTTTCTATTTGGAATGTTTTAAAATGAAATATATTCCATCTGCACTTAAGAAAGTGAAGAAAAGAACTCAGAAATGAAATACTTAATTCTACATGCAAATATTTTTGTTCTATTTCTTTCAGTTTGTCTACCATATTAAGAAACCAACTATTTACACGGAACTATTCAGGTCACTTCAAACTTTGTCTAGAACTCCTAAATAAATCAATCCATAGAAATGGACTTTTTCATGCGAGCATGTTGCAACTCCTCCATTCATGTGAATTTGTTCAGATGTTTCCCTTCCTTGTGAAGCCTAGATCTACGGCACCAAGACTTAAAAACCCTCAGGAAAGTATACTGAACCAATGTTCCCCTCCTCAGGACTGACGTGCTCCAGTAGAGTGACTGAAGACAAAAGGGGTGCTGTTGGGTAAAACACTGTCACCAGGATTGGGCCATCCCTATCAAGAGCAGCTGAACCAGCTCACTGCCACTTCCAACCTCCATCTGAGGAGCCCTGGGGAAGCAGAGCAGGCTGTCTGTATTTTCCTAATTGTGACAGCTGTCTTCTGCCCTTGTAGATTCTTAGATAAAGACAGAGATTTGAGTATGTGAATATGTTCTTCCTGAATGCACTTGGCAGTCAATTCACTGCTGCAAGTACAGACAGTAGTACATGCAGGTGAACCTGTCGGCTCATACCACTGGCAAGTAGCAGCAGGACTACTTCTGCAAGACTTATGTGACTCCTGTAACAAGAAGTGTGGGTATTGTACCTCATTCATGGCAGGAATCTTCAAATATTTAAGTATTACTTGTATCCTTTTAGTGGAGCAAATAATGTCAGTTAAGGAACAGTTTTCTGTGCATGAAGTTACAGAGAAAATTGTGGACAAAATATTGGCTCCACTGTGTATATGTAATGTAATTATTTTGAAATAGGTGACTAATGAGTTTATTCACAGAAAGCAAGACTTGTTTACAATGGTAGACCAAGCTAGCCAAATAAATTATTCGATGCAGAGCTTTTTGACTGGCTTCACTACCAGCTCTCCCCCACAGGCTTGTGTACCTTTCTCCAAAGGAAATGAGCTGCACACTGCTAACGAGGCTCATCAGCATTCTTGCCAACATTGCTGCCTCCAGGCTCACCAATCCTTATTAACAGAGCTCTAGGGCAGGTTGACACCTCAGCTCAATCATGCATGGGGTCACTTCACCATGCCACAGCACCATAATAAAGTCCCAAATTGGAACAACATCTTTTAAGCGTACTCTACAGCCTTTATTTAAATGCCTTTTAATGTAAATTCACTGCTCATAAAAGTGAAAGAATGACTGTTCTGGCAGCCTCCGGGCATCATTTGGGAAGATGAAGTGCAGGCTTATCTACATAACTGCAAGTGCACTGTCTCTGGCTGTGGCCTTCTAACCCCAGCTCCAGTCTCTTCAACAGAATTAGCCCACCAGTTCCAGGTTGTGCAAATGTTTTATGGACATGGGCAAATGTTCATTGTGGTCCAAACTGAGTTTTCCACTTGTGCAGAGTTTAGATTTATTGTGTGTCCCGTGAGCTGCCTGGTGAGTCATAGCACTGCCAGTGGGAAGAACTGGAGAGAGATGAGGATGTTATGATGACATAGCACCTGAGAAGTACAATGTGTCCTCAGCCAAACTCCTGATCCATCAGTCAGCAGTGGAGCCTGAAGCCCTAGAGAGAGCACAAGTGTGCTGATGACTCAGCAGTTTAGCAGTGTGAACTCTTCCCTGCCAAATGCTGAGTCAGTTTTACACAAAATAAATCAGTTTCCCTTCTTTTCCTACCACTTCAGCTGCCTCCTACTTGCTCATTTCATAGCAATTAGAACTCAGACTGGGGGCATATAACCATCAGCAGCTACTGATGAGGGACAAAGAAAGAAAAAGAGAGAGAGGGAGAACCAATAAATGCATGCAGAAGGCAATGTATTTTTCAGCCATGCCTGACTTCGGTACATCACTCATTCACCCATAGACTTGACAGTATCAAAGACAGCCCTAGTGTTGTCTCAGAATTTATAACTGTGAAGTAACAACACTAAAATTGGCAAACAGGAAGCAAAGCAGTTCACTTATCTGAGATCTATCCAGTGTTACACTAGACTTTAAAAAATGTACGATACAGAATCTGTACCCATATGAGACAAATTGCCGGTTTAGGCACATTTCTGGGATCCCTCATGAAGACACTCTTGCAGCAGCTCCTGCCAGGTTTTCAAACTTATGAGGCAGAAGTGTCCCACTTGGCAGACTGAGAAGGAGGCTGGCAGTAAGAGGATCTAATGGGAAGTCTCGATAATAAAGGACCAGTATATCATATCGAAAGTGAGAAGTTTTCACCAAAATAAAAATCTGTCTAGATAGACCCAAAGGAGAAGGACCACTTGTTGAGCTCCAAAACAGCTAATAGAGCAGAGTACTACTTTAACAGTCAAAAGATCCAAAAGCCAAAAAGGGATGCCGAAAGGATCCTGCTAGTGAAAGCTTAGTCACACCACAATAACCCAATCATTGCATTTCTCGTATTGATGCACTGGATAAACACTAACCAACACAGAAGTTAACTACCTAACAATAATTGAAAATAAAAGCAGGTAATATATTTAATTTATATTCTAGATAATTATTATTTTAATTAATATATAACTACATGTATTAATTACATATAGTCATTATATAAAAATAGAAACTATTGGTGAAAATATAACATTTAGAAAAGAACCCAAAACACAAAAACCAATGAATGAGTTAGGTAATCTAGTATTTACAAATAAAATATGAGTACAAATATTAACCTGGAAAGCTATGCCCAATGCCATGCTCAAGCATCCAGGGCCTCTGGGACTTCAGATGATCCAGACTGGCCTCACATTAAGTATTGCTTGGAGGCTTAAATTTTACACAGCAGACAAGTTTGGCTACAGGACTGCCCTCAGCAGGCAGTGGGGATGCACTCCTATGGGCTGGGAGGCCCCGTATCTTGTGCCCACTTTCCACAGAAAAAGGTACCTCCCATACTAGTTATTAAAACTTGATTTCTGTCCTGCATAATCTGTCTTATCATATGAAGACGATTCAGCTGGCATTTAATGGAAAAAGCTTCCAAATGATAGATGGCAAGGAATGAAAAGCAAGGGCAAGAAGGGTGAAGTGCTCTCATTTAATCAACATGTAAATTTTAGCTTCCAGCATTCTTTAATGCCACCTTGGCTTAATTTATTGTATTTTTTTTTAAATCCGGTCTCATTATTTCAGTACTACATAGAATACGCACTTGTGCCTATTAAGCCAACATCGAAATTGTTTCTATCTCTAGTACATCAGTAATATACTGTAACATGTGCATATAATCACATTTGTCATGGTCTTGTTCCCTGGCCATTGTACCAGACAACTCAACAGCTCTCAGTTTTTCTTTCAGAACACCTTTTTAACTTGCCTTAAAAATTTTGATGAAACTAGGTGAACTAGATGAAACTAGAAAACAATGCACACGGTCTAGGTAAAAAATGTTTTGAGGCAAGAAAGACCGGCTAAATTATACTGCTCAAGAAGCAGTGCTGTATTTAATGTAGGCAACTGAAAGAAAAAAAATAGATTGAACAAGAGAAATTAAATAGTCCTATATCTTAAATAATGAAATAATTTTCTCAGTAGACCTTGAATTATTATTGTTGCTACCAGTAGTATCAGTAGAAAATCTCATTACTTTTATGCTTGCACTCTGACCTAAAATTATCAAATTAAAAACTACTGCAGCTTTTTTAATTCTAAATTCATGCACGCATTATGACATTGTCAAGGAATGCTGGAGATTTTGACAACTGAGTTGGACATTCTGCCTAAGATCCAAGAATGCACTTTAAATATTCAGATGCACAATCAGCACTACCCAAATAAATGCTGAAAATATTTTCAGAAAGGCAAATGGAATCCATGCTACAATGGAAATAACTGTCTCCACATGCCTTTGAGGGTGTCTTGAACCTTTGTTATTAAATATATTCTAGGTCTAAAAAACTTTATTTTCTCAGTAAATTTGATCGTTCTTTTCATGCATATGCCTAGAGCCAAAGCCATTGGGATGCAAGATCTCTCCTAGTCGTGTTCCTCGGACTGCCTTCTGGAAACAGGAACGCAGCAGACTGCTGAGCAGAGCCTTTCAATCTATGATCTCTTTGCAGATAAGTCTTCTCTTCCCATTCACTGGTGGAAGGAGTTAGACCTGCCACAATGTCTGTTGTCTTAACAGGCCATCCAACACTTGTTTTAATGGCCAGTGGACTTCTCCAAGGCCAATAAAGGTGCCCTTAAAATTTTGATGGCATGGGACTTAATTACAGAAAATAACAAAGATGATAATGATGTCCTGGAACTAAAGAGGTAAAAATTACTAAAATTACTATTAAAATTAAAAAAAAAAAAAAATTACAAGCACTATGCAGAACAATAATAATGCAAGACTGGATTATTCATGATCTATCTTATACAGTTCTTTGCTGGCATATGTTGGCTCAAACAGCTAAACTATCTCTAACTTAGTCTGGTTTTACAATGTCATTTGTCACTGCTGAAATTCAAAAATACACAATAGATTTCTCTTCACATTTTAATTAATGATATTCTGTTCAATGATAGTACAAAGAGATCTCATATGAGACTAGTTTATGGCTGGTTTTACTCTCCTTTATTTAGTTAGGAAATGTAGGTCTAAACTGTTATTCGATTTCTTGTTGTTTCTTACTCAACTTTCTTGCTCGGCAAAGCAACGTCAATATACAAGCTTGTGGCAGAGACTGGCTCAGCAAGATCAGAAGACAGGATCCTCCTTATTTCTCATTCGTTGTCAGAGATTGCAAGTTGCAAGGCCTCTTCCTTTGCTGTTCAGATAAAATCTAGACCACAGACTGTGCCACATATGTATATATGTATATAAATACTTGATAAAATGAGTCACTGGTCAAAGCAGGGACTGGAAGTCAATAAAGTAGTGGACTTTTTAAGATTAGAATTTTTCTGCTAAAGATATTTGACTTATCCAGGGACTCAAGATCTGAATTCAGTGTTGTGCTATATGAGAAGACCTATAAGGAAATACAAGTGGGGAGGCAAATTATTTCCCCAGTTATTTTTTAAACATCAGTGTAAGATGTCCACTAAACACTCAGAAGTATTAGTAAGCTCATGAATGTATCTGTAAGCACCTTGAGAAGATAAAGATTTGTTGCAACTGTGATTTAGCCAGCAAAATTCAGTAACAAAATATTTTGCTTCATTTTTGTGCAAAACCAAAATGACTGTGACATGGTCTCTCTCCCCAAAATGCTATATTTGCACTGGCGCAATGTTTGATCACATTAACTTACATTCTCTTACAATCTTTTCTTTCTCACCATCCTTCTGCTCTCTGCAGTGAAAGCAGGATTTTCTTATTTTCATTTTAAAACCTGAGACTGCCTTTTTCTGATGAGGTGGTATGGAACAACGTATTCTTTCCTGATAAGAGCTTTGGCCTCTTCCATTAGACAGTAACGTAAAATGAAAGCATGTGTGTATATGTAGGTCTGTTCATAGGGTATGTATATCTGATTTGAACATTCTTTAGAAAGTGGTGATTTTGTGTCTTATGGACTTTGGAAAACATGTCATGCATCCTGTTTTACTTGATTTCTCATCCCAGATTTCGTTTCAAGTTTGTAATTTAGATGCAAAATGTTTCACATATCTTTGGTTATTCACACCACATTTAAAGCAAAACAACCAGAGAGAATAAGGATCAGGAAAAAGAAATTTGTAATACCTCAGTCCTTCCTCTCTTTCCGTCTTTCATCCACAAAATATTGTCTTTCTAACTTATTTTTCTCTCTCATAAGAAAACTTGTCCATTTTCAGGTCTTTCTTCTCTGCTCACAGTGATATTCGTTCTCTTATTCCCTTGGTGCACTCAGAGCCCTTTGAGAAATGTCGACTGATTTGCTTTTCTGACACTCCAGTTCTTTGATCTTCATGACAAATAAAGAACTCAAAACTTGGAACAGAGGAAGAGTGAAAAACAGAGAGGAAACATACTTTTTCACTTTCCTTTTTTACTTCTGAAAATACAACAGGGGGCTATAGATGGGTATGAATACTACTGAATATAACTTTCTTTATAAGCAATATGTATATATATGTATATATATGTATATATGTAAAAAAAGGTTGTAGAGGATGGATGCTTCTTTTCTTACATTCTTTTAAACACATTTTACTTGAATACCTTAAAAAGTCACTTATTGTATGAACTTGTCACCCTACAAAGCTGGATAAAAACCAGAAGAGGAAAGAGAATGACAATATTCATGCTCAGACAGGAGGATGGATGACAATAACGCAACTAGCAAACACTCATTTTTTTTTCCTTTTTTTTTTTTTGTGTGAAATGGCACAAACTGTAATTTGTCTCAATATCAGCATGGTATAAACCTGTCTAAATAGAAGAGGTTCTAAAGGCAGACTGAAACTCTCTCTCATTGGAATTTTACAGAGAAATTAATTATTTATTATACATTCATGACAGGTACTTTAGTATTTTACACAACTACTGCAAAGAAACTAAATATTGTGTATACCTCCTGTCACTGTTGAAAATGTTGCTTGAATATTAATGAGTGTTTCAACATGCATGTTTGAGAAGAGTTTAGAAATAAGAATTCTGTTAAGCTAACTATTGTATTCTAATGTGCATCAAGAAAAAGATTAAAAGAGAGATATTTTATGCCCTGAAAAAAGTAAAACTTTCACAAATTTTATGCTTTGTTGGCTTGAAATTTATTTTTCTCCTGCGAACTCTTAAGAAAAAGTTATTAGATATGACAGCTAAAACTTGCTAATAGCTACAAGAAAAGTTTTACTTGAAACATTGCTAAGGAGTAGGTAAAAGATAATTTTTTGAAGCAAATTTGGGGCTTCATAAAGCTACTTGGAAGATTTTTCTAAGGATGGACATGCAAAGTGGATACAGAGGGAAGTGCTGGGCTCACCACAACATAGGACTATTCATGTATGTGATTTGGAACAGCCATTTATTGGCCTGCCTGAAAATGTAAATTTGAGGTCACTATGGCATACAGAGGTTAGAGTAGATTAGAATAGGAACAAAACCCAAAACAAACAAAACACATAGTAATAAACAAGCTGTCTTGAGTCAAAACCAACCCCTGTGTTCAAGCAAGGTCACCTAGAACCACTTACTCAAGACCACATCCAGCTTTTGAGTACCTCCAAAGTGGAGGACTCTGAAGCCTTCACAGTAAAAATGTGTTTCTTGATGTTACATTGGAGGTCCTGCATTTCCATGTCTCTATTCCTGTCACTACTGAAAACAGTTTGGTTCTGTCTTCTTTACACTCGTCTTTCATATATCCATATACTGAGTGGAGTGCTCTGTCTTCCCCACATAAACCATCCCAGGCATCTCAGTTCTTCCTTATAAGAGAGTTTCTGCAGTCCCTTCTTTGTGATATTTTTTTGAATTCTGTATGGTATATCCATGTATCTCTTTTTCTGAGGAGCCCAGAACTGAACAGAGAATGCCAGGTGTGGCCTCACTGAGTAGAGGGTAAGAATAATCTCCCACAGCCTGCTGACAACGCTCCTCTTAGCGCGGCCCAGGGTACCATTGCAGTTCTTTGACATAAGGACTCATTTCTGGCTCATGTTCAGCTTGGTGTCCACCAGGAGCCCCAGGTCCTTTTCTTGCTGCTTTCCAGCTGAGCAGCCCCAGCATTTACTGGTGCCTGGGGCTGTGCACAACTTGATGCTTTCCATTGTTGAGCTGCGTGGGGTTCCTGTCACTCCTTTTCTCCAGCCTGTTGAGGTCGCTCTGGACAGCACAAAACCCTCTAGTGTATCAGCCACCACTCTCAGTTTTGGGTCATCACCACAAGAGGTTCATATGAACAATGACATTTCAAAGACAAAAGTTCACAAATACATGAAATAAGGAGGACAGTCTGGAGCCTGTCAGGGCTGAACTAAGAATTCTGGAAAGCAGAAGCTGTGAAAAGACTGTCCACTCCACTTTTTTAACTAGAGAAGGACAGAGAAAAGACTAGAGAATCCTAGGTTATATCCCATTATATGTGCCTTATAATTCTTTGCTTTGATAAAAACAGAATGTTTGATGACTGGCCAGAAAGATCTGTTAATGTTAACATGCAAATAGCTAATTAAATAAATGAACAAATAAATTAATTAATAAAGCTGGGTGCTGTAGTTTTTTCATGAGACTTTCTTTCTTTTCCTGGTAATTTATTAAATTTATAATATTTTAAAAGCCTTATTTAAGAAGTTTTCAGTTTTGCTTTAGGTTTTGAGCTTTTTAAGAAAACATTTATCTTGGCACTCAGTTTTGGAAGATTTTGTTCTGCCTGATGAATAAATAGAGCAAAATTCCTTATCTAATGTTTTCATGTAATCAATGTTTTATGAAGTGATTAATTATATATTACAAAATGTGTGTGTGTTCACACTGCAATAGCATTTGGACTTCGTGTGCAATTTATATGCAAGTATGAGCGAAGTTAGAAGGAAACAAAGCTACGAATTAGCAGAGCCATTAAAATTTTAAAAAGTGGTTTTTAATATAAATTCTATTTTTAAACATTGGTATTATAAACATGACAAACACACCGACTGAGAATGTTTAGGAGGCTAAATAGTGAATAGTGGTGCACATATTTTTTATAGATGTTAAGTAATTTTAGAAAAAGGGGAAAAAAGAAAACTCGATGAAATTCTAGATACTTAGAAGTATGTGGGGTTTTGAGACTATCTTCAATGAAAAAGGATTTCACCTTTTCTGTTCTTTGAAAAAAAATAAAGAGAGCACTATAAAAAGGAACAGGTAAATTAATATGTACAACTAATCTTCCACAATCTCAGTAATAAGGACTTTTCTAAGTTACTTTGCTTTTTAAAGCTATTAAACATATAGATTACTTAGCCTTAATTGACAGCTCATAAAGATAATTCCAGATGTCTTTATCTTATGGGGTTTTTTTTGAAATAACATGATGCTGAAGGTCATGCAATACTTGCATTGGGTAAGTATTGTTGCAGTATTTGGCAAGGTTTCCTTGCCTTGCAAAGTCAACTAATTCAAAACCTATTAAATATTGTATAAGTAGTTTTGTGCTTGAGATGAATAAGATATCAAAACCAAACAAAGGTATGGTTGTTAATTACAAATCATCTCATTCTTACATGTTTTCACTTAATTTCTCCAGCTAACGGAATGTCTTAAAAGGATAATAGAAACGTACTTGATTAATTTGTTTACAGTCAAGCAGAGAAGCATACACCAGGAGTCACACTTTGACTAGGTACACTGTAAAGGACACAGAGCAATCAGACTGATATGTTAATGGCTTACGAGTGGCAAGGATGAATAAAAATATTTTTGGTACATGAGCATGTTATCTTCATATCTATATTTATATATGTAATTAAATACATATAAATTGAAGGGAAATCAGTGCAAAATATTCTCTGCCTTCTTTTTTTTATGGACACTGGTTTATGCTGATTTTTTTGTTGCTATTTGTTTTTTATTTTTTGATGAGACTTTAGTATGTTTTACAAAAAAATAACTCTTAGACAACTACTCACGATTCTCAAAGACTGCTAGGATGGCAGAGGAACACACATCAAACTATAGCTTGGAAAAAGTAAGAAAAGCTTTATGCAGGCAAGATGTGAGCATAAAAATATTCTCTCCTAGAAGTCAGGAAGAACACCACAGAATCTATTCCTAAAATGAAGAAGAGGGTGAAATTTTTCCAAAGTAAAATAAGAATAAAAAAAGAAAAAAAGATAAAATAATAAGACAAAGAGAAGCCAGTCAGGAGTAAAACTCTGTGGTAGACTCAGAGGCATCTCTGGACATGTCAGCATCACTGCCTGGTGAGGTTATGCAGAAACTTGCCTCTGGCTTTGTCAGATGCCACAGCTGGAAGAATCTCTTCCAGGTTTTGACTTCAATGTCCTTCAAGTGCCATCTGAATGAGGGTTGAGAGACAGTGGAATAAACTAAATAGTGGTTTTTTACAATTACAAATAACAAAAAGGTCTAGAGATACATTAAGTAGGACAACAAAAAGGTCTAGAGATACATTAAGTAAGACAACTATCAGAGAAATATTCTTGAGATATCAAAATTAGATGTTGCTTATGTTCTAATATATATTTGGAAAACACAGAAAGTTTCTGATATAGTACTTAGTTCATTCAACAATAACAACAGTTTACTTTTGCATAGTTCCAAAGAATTAGACATCACCTCAACTGATTGCGCATCAGAGAAGGACGTAAAGACACTAAATAAATGTTTGAAATGATGAACTATCTTATGGAGTTGGACAGCTATATGATTCTACAATGGATCACAAACTCTGTACATTCTACTGTGAAGGGAAAGGATACCATCTCAATCGTTTCCCTTAACTGCTGAATTTCAGCTATGTATTATTGACTCTCATGTTAGTTACAACACTCTTGCTCTGATCTTGGTGGTGTCTTTGTTTGTACCTTTAGATGAATGGCACCAGAGGTCTACTTTGAATAAAATAATCAGTGGTTCAGTAGATTTACCAAATCCATATTATTAAAATTATGGAGTAACTGAGACTGAAGAAAGGATTCAAATTAATCAGAAAACAGGCAGTTGTACACCTGTGAGTCCCACCCGGTTTGTTGACTTAGAAATGACCAGAAATGGCACTGTAAATGAAATGTGAAAGTACACAAAGACTGCTTTTGTTTAAGCCTCTCTATCACCAAAATAGGAGCTTGTGCTGCATTCTGAATCCAGTAAAAGGGATCTGAATATATGCTGATCAAATAATACACATGTGCTTTGACAAACCCAAAATATGCTCTTGTTTTATATGCAAATATTTTACATGAATATTTAAATGAAACCTGTAGGCTTCCCAACCTGGTCCATGGAACAGGTTGCATCATCTTCATTTGTAATTTCAGGATGACCAGTATTCCTACTGATTTCCATCATTAAGACTCTTCCAAAGACATTCCTAAAGACAGGGTAAAGGACCAAGTCACAAATAAAATCAAATTATAATGTAGCACTCTCTCTGTAAAAAGTGCCATATGGAATGTTCTTTTGAACAACAAAGGTGTACTAAAATCTTATGAACTTTAAGCCTTAAAGCAAGTTCAAGATGTAAAGGAACTCAAACACAACTCTTTGGAAAAAAAATAATTTTGAGTCCCTAGCTGACAGTGCTTTGAAATTCTTCTTATACACAGACATATATTGTATATATTTGTACCTATACACATGTAAATCACTGCTTGGGAGAATGGATAACTCTAATATTGAATCAAATTATAACAAAGAATTCTGGATCATCCCAACAGATAAGAGATTATTTTGCTTACAGAATTATTTTTTTTTTAAAATAGACTATTTAGGGGGAAAATGTTCTTAGTTCATTTATGAGATAAAATTTTAGGCAAAAATAATATTAGAGTTAGGGAAATTCTTGCTATCAAAGAAAAACACATTCATGCGAAAGCTGCATTCAAATTGTGACATTTGATTCAGAAGGTGAGAGAAGAGAATAGAAGAGAATAGTTCAGTGCTAAGGACCTGCAATAAATATCTGTTTCAACTGCCTGACCGCTTCAGAGCTGACCAAGAGTTAAAGCATGTTCTTGAGGTCATTGTCCAAATGCCTCTTAAACACTGATAGGCTTGAGACATTGACCACCTCTCTAGGAAGCCTGTTCCAGCATTTCACCAGCCTCCTAATAAAGAAATGCTTCCTCATGCAAAGCCTGAACATTCCTTGGCATAGCTTTGACTCATTTCCATGTGTCTTGTCAATAGACAAGGAGGAGAAGAGCGAATCTGTGAAGATCGATGAGTAAACCCCTGAGTCTCCTTTTCTCCAAAGTGGAGAAACCTAAAGCCCTTAGTGATTCCTCATAGGATGTTCCTCTAAGCCCTTTCACCAGTTTTGTTGCTCTTCATTTTCCTCGGAAAAATACTAAAAGGAAAATAAATTGATTTTAATTTGCAAACTTTCTGGTTTTTAGGGGGTTTTCCCACTTGTCTTGGTAGATCAGCTTAAACTGTAAGTAATCCAACAAGACAAGACCCAGCACCTTAGCAGCATTCTCTGTTAAATATGCTCTGGGACTTTTTGTCAGGACTCTGAGCCTTAATTCTTTACTATATGAAATAGGAAGTATATAGTAATAATGTTTCCACTGCCTGTTGATGTAGCTCAGAGGTTCAACTACTATATCAGGACAGTTTATTAAGTTCATTATGATTTCAGCTTGTACAGAATTCATTTTCTGAATAAGTGCACTGTGAATAATGAATATACATTAATTACCTTAGCAGCATTCCTAAAACTTAATTTTTTTAATATTCAGCTATTATACAAACTCCTACACTTAAAATGAGAGCTAAGTACTTTCACTGTATTAAAATAGTAAACATTGAAACAGAAACTGATTTTCCTTACTTACATTAATTCTCTAAAAGAGAAGGATGCTCCTGCCATGGGAGCCATATCACTGTTATGCATATACACCTCTTGTTCAAAAACACTTGTCAAAAAAAGCTCAATAGGAAGCCCTACTAAATGGTCATCTAACTTGATTTTTGAGGTTGTTTTTAGCAAGATATTTTCAGAAGCACAAAGACTAGAAATGGAACTTTATGAAACATGGAAAATCAACTTTGTATTTAGTTTTACTGTACATCCAGGAAGAGAAAATACTGTTCAAGTTGGTGCTTCTTTTATAAGTATTAAATGAATAGGAAGACACTACCTTAAAATAAGTGTCAAGAGATCATAGTCTAATAATTCTAGTGAAGGAACACATCATTCACAATGATAAGCAATTTACTGATTATATGTGTGCTTTTTGCTCAAAAAATATCAATTTAATTTTTGTTAATTATATGGACATTACTAATTTTTGATCACTTGTATTATGGAAAAGATCATGTTTACAGCCCTCTGAGAGTACTTAGAAACTTACAATATAACAAATTTTGTATTTCAAATCAATTACAATGTGTACTGCATAACCTAAGTTTGCACAAAGATTGTGAGATTGTTATTAAGGGGAAGCCAAATCTTAGTGAGAACCTCTGCCATGCACCTAAATTCACACCATTTTCCCCCAAATAAATCTAAGTGATACCCTCTACCCAGGAAGTTTACATAATATTTTGCTGTGTCTGTGCAGTAACAGTAAAACTTGTCTAAAATGAATTTTTTTTTCTTTTTTTTCTTTTTTTTTTCTATTTTTAAAGGCTGACTCTGCTGCTGGTATTTCAGTAAGAACAGTAGAAAAACTGCTGTGGGTCAGACTAGAGGTCCATTTATCCCAGTATATCATCTCTGAAAGTGGCCAAAAGCAAATGTCTTGAAGAAAAGGGCATCATGGGGCAGATATATAAGCAGAAGTATTTTTATTCCCTTTAAAAAAAATAAATTTGTGTCAGTTTAAATAATTCACTGGAAAGACTCTCAGTTTGAAAGGAAAAAGCCAGAAAGGAAAAAAGTACCACAAACTTCTCTTCATGCCAGCCTACTTCTGAAGGTCCTATGAACTACCTAGTTCAATCTCCCACTAGGAAAAAGGGAAGATGAAGTAATTCAAGTCGCCTGTTGGCTACCTCAAACCATCAGCATTCAAGGACAAGGCATCAGGAGAAAGCACAGCTGCAAATAAGACTTGTATTGCAGCCAGCAAAGAAAGATGGCCAGAATCCATTTGGCTCAGTCACGTTCCTCTTGCCTTAGCAGCTTTCCATTAAAAAAACTGCTGTAGAATCGTGGGGATCAGAGAAAAGAGAGAAATATTACACATGTGCAATGTCCAATCACCAGCCAGGAAAACAATTTCATTAACAGAAAAGGATAGAAATCTAGGCATTGGCTGTTTGAATAACATTTAGGTTTAGACACAACTTCATAGACAAATATGGCTATATGACATATACAGGAGAGCTAAACACTTTGCTTCACATTTTCAGTCATGATGTCTCACATTATGGCCTTTGGAGCTGCTCTAGTGCTATCCAATGTGTAAGGTGGCCTTACACGTTTAGCCACAATTCCCAGTTATTTGCTTTTTACAGTTAGAGATCATTCCCCAAGTAGGAGTCTGACAGCTCTTGAATATCCACCAGAGTAGATACTAGAAAAAAAAAAAAGGTTTTTTTCTATAGATTTTTCACCTGAATAACAGGATGTCAATTATGAAAATGTTAACAGCTGTTACTATGTGTCCATAGCTTTGTAACATTATAATTACAGTCTCAGAGCTGAGAAATTACTCCATGACAATGTTCAGGCAAAAATGTTTTCACATGACAGTGTTTGTGTTACCAGAATACGTTTCTTTTCAAGTACATCTGTAATATGTTTAAGACATCTTTATACTTAATTAAGAAGCCAGGTTAGATCCAAAATGCCAGTTTATAGTCAAAAAAAGAACATTAACGGAGATTGCTGAACACCTCTAGGAATAAAATTTTCAGTAATAGCATGGTCTAATCAATTTAATCCAGAATTTAGACTTGTAAGCAAGATTGCTTAAGGAAAAATTCTCATCATATTCTCCATTATTTCTGCAACACTGGAAAGAGTCTTTTCAGTGCTGGACAACTTGACATCATGTGGCGCTGTCCTGGTTTTGGCTGGGATATAGTTAATTTTCCCAAGTAACAGATAGAGCGTTGTATTTTGGATTTAATATGAGAATAATGTTGGTAACACACTGTTATTTTAGTTGTTAAGCAGTGTCTACTTCAAGGACCTTTCAGTGTCCCATGCTCTGCCAGCGAGCAGATGCACAAGAAGCTGTGGGGAAGCATCATGAGGGCAGCTGACCCCAACTGTCCAGAGTGATATTTCACACCACAGAACACCGTGCTTAGTATATGAACTGGGGAGTTGGCTGGAAAAGGCTGGTCACTGTCTGGGAATGGGCTGGACATTGGTCAGCAGGGAGTGAGAACAATTCTATTGTGCACTAGTTGATTCTCTTGGATCTTATCCCTCTCTCCTGTCCTTTTCATAACCATAACCATAACAATAACAATAACTAGTAGTAGAAGTAGTATTAGCAGCAGTAGTAGTATATTTTCATTTGTTTCAACTATTTAACCCATTATTCTCTCAAGCTCCGAGGCTTACCTTTTCTTTCCAATTGTCTTCCTGACGGTAGGGTGGGGAGAAGGGAAGATGACTGGGGAGAAACTGGTTGCATGATACCTAGTTTCCGTCTGGGGCTAAACCACTATAGACACCCGTCTGAGTCTTTGCTGTTAACAAAAAGGAGGTGTTGGTAGCAGTAACAGTTCCATTCAAAAGCTGAAAAGATAAATATTCTTTTGTACAATCTCAGTCCTTTTTTACTTATTTGTAGCAGATAGGACACTTTTTACAGTAAAGAAAAATTTCTAATAGGCTCCAGTTATGATGACAAGGTCCCTACATTATTCCAGTTATTTAAAGAGGCAGAATAAAAGATACATCTCCAAGAAAGGAAGTACTAAATAAAATATTAATTTAAATCTGCAACAAATATAAATCCCAGTGATGTACTTTGGATTTGACCACTCAGTAAATCCCTTTATGAAGGCAATTTTTGAGTCTTTTTTAGAACAGAACAGTTAGATGCACATACAATGTCAGAAGCCATATATTTTTAGCTACTTGGTATTAAGACAGAATTAGCAGTAATGTTCATATACTGTATAAAGTTAATATCCCAAAAGACATTTCAACACTGCTGGTGTATCTGTGATTTAATTGAAAGATATAATGATTGAAAGAGAATAGCCTAAAATAAGTTCACCTTGCCACAAAACAGATGGAAATTTAAAATTCAGTTTATTGTACTTTTTATTATCTCTTTCTCAGCTTTGCAGCACTTTTAAAAACCAAGCAAACAATGAGACAGCTATACAGGTGTTTTTAACAGACACCTTGAACTAGCAAAACAGGATCTTGAAGACAGGGATGGGAAGCAGAATGAAGAAGTCCTGATAATCCAAAGGGAGATGGTCAGTGACCTATTACACTCTTAGACACACAAAAGACTATGGTGCCAAATGGGAGGTCAAATCCTGAGTTAAGTTTTGGGCCCCACACTACAACAAGGACATTGAGGTGCTGGAGCACATCCAGGAAAAGGCAACAAATCTGGTGAAGGGTTTTGGAGCACAAGTCTTATGAGGAGCAACTGGGGAAGCTCGGGTTGTTTACATTGGGTATTAGGAAAGATTTCTTCACAGGGAGAGTTCTTAAAATTTGGAACAGAGGGCCCGGAGAAGTAGTGGAGTCACCACCCCTGGATGTATTTAAAAGATGAGTTGTGGCCCTTAAGGACATGGTTTAGGAGGTTGGCCTCAAAGATCTTACAAGGTTTTTCCCAGCCTAAATGATTCTATGAGTCTATTAATTCAAATTAGAAACTTTAATA
This sequence comes from Eulacestoma nigropectus, assembly GCA_013397775.1. Lineage (NCBI taxonomy): Eukaryota > Metazoa > Chordata > Aves > Passeriformes > Eulacestoma > Eulacestoma nigropectus. The sequence goes on along the minus strand of VZTE01000834.1, from coordinate 406,131 downwards.
TCCCAGAATAAACTGATATAACACAAAGTACTCTTCCCTGGACAATTTTTGGACTGCAGCTCCACAATTAACATGTTACTAAAATGTGAAACAAATGTATTAGGTGTTAAAAAACCACAACCATATCATTTAAGCATCTGACTTTTAGTTCTCTTTCCTGTTGCATAAATCACAGATACTATGAAAGCTCTTAACTGAGAAACTGTTGTAGCATATGTGGCCTTTGTAGAAAAGTTAGGAAATTTTATTTCTTAGATTTTTATTGCAGGCTAATAAGCTGCAGCAATGCAAAGTCTACAGACTACAATAGTGTGAGAAGGGATTTATCAAAGTATTTTATTGACTTGCATTTGCTCAACATTGTCATAGGTAGTGTGGTCTTTTAAGAATATGTTACTACCATGTTAATTAAAGTAATTTCAGAGTTTTATGTGACCTGAACACATGTGAAATAACTAATGGAAATTGCCCAAGTTTCCTAATATTGCGCTCTAACAGACCTTCAAACTGGCCCGTGTGTTCAGGATGAATGGTAAACTACTCAGCTGTCCACTGCTAAGAGAACATCAGCTTACGATGTTTGAATTAGAGATTACTTCTACCCCGTTTCTTCTGCCTCATGAAATCTTAATGATCATAGGACTTCTGAAGTTTATTTAATCCAAGCTCTAGATCAAAACGGTATCACCAATAATGGATTGATTTAGTCATGTTTTTGTCTCGTAGAGAAGATCTCCACTGATGCAATCTTGTAATCCAGCTTGACCCTCAGGGCTCTTCAGCAGAGAAACCTCCCAGCCTGTGTGGAGGCTGCTTGTTTCCGCTTTGCACTTCTTGCTAATATCCATGAAGTTTTCTGTCAACTAAATTCTCAGGTTCCTTGGGGGATCAAAACTCTACCTTTCAATATGTCAACAGGTCTTCTCCATGAATTTAGCATCAGCAACACTGAATGCAATCAGTAATGCAATGCTTTTAATATTTAGTTCTACACTGCTTATTTAATGAGAATTATCAAAGAAAACAAATCTTTATAGATTACCAAATAAAAATGTAGATTTAGGTGTCAAGAATCCAATCCTACTAACAAAACAGTAATCTAGAGCAACTGAGAAGATATTCTGTAGGTTTTAATACTCTGTTTTGTATAAATACTCTATTCTGAATACATAACATTAATTTTTCAAAGTCTTTCTGCTGAAACTGATAAAGTAGATTTGTCAGATAGACTATTCAGATATCTAAACAAATTCTATTTATTTATGATGACTTAAAAATAGTCACCAAAATCTAAATTATGCAGAAACAGGAATTTTTTTGTTGTCCTGACCAAAACTAAATTTTCCTATTGCTTTAAGCAAAAATATTTATGTAAATCCTCCTACACATATGTACACACTTTCTATCACTGCAAAAATAAAAGTACTATATATGCAAAAGTAAAAAAAAGATTGTCACTCATGATGTTGATTAAAGCTGCTTGAACTTATTTTTCTTATGAAATCTCACCAAATATGCAATCCATTTTATTCAGCTCTTCTATTTGTTTCTAAGAAATTTGTTTTTACTGTACATATTGCATATATAAAATCTAATGTAGTAATTGAAAGATAATGACTGAAACAGGAAAGCTTTAGTCCTTATTCTAGAAGCTCTTTCACAGTCAGAAACTTGATAAAGCTCAACTAGTAAAAATTCAGAAGACAACAGAGATGAATTTGTCTGTATAAATAAGGTAGCCCCAAACATTCATAAGTTATACATACAAATTATATTTAAAAAATGTATCTGCTTACAGGGATGGAAGAGTTTCTATAAAGGGGCTGACCTTTCAGGCAAGATACTTGTTCTGCTGAGATGTGTTTGCAGTTTCACTGTGGAGGCCATGGCTGCCACATAGAACTCAGTCTTGGTCCCCAACTTTTCTTCCACGCCAGTGACATTCGCATCCTTTGGGAAGGACACTGTGAAAGTCCACTTTGTTAGCACAGTAGCCTGCCTATGTAGAACAGACTTCAGAATTGAGGCCCTTCCTATCAGGTTTTCCTATTAAAATATGTTTTGATTGCTTACCTGGAAAGATATCATTATCTCAGTTATCTGAGATACCTATTATTAGATTATTATTAGATATCTGAGATATCTATTATTAGTAACACTAATAATAGTATACTATATGTAGTGTGTATATCTACTTAGTGTACAATTACTGGCAATACAAAATCTTTCCTCTTACCACTGGATTAAACAGTTTCCTAGAAGAAGTCTCGCTGGGAGAGAGAATATATAGCATACATGGAGAGATATAACATTTAAGCATGGAGTCTATTTTTTAGACTGTTTCGGAAGGGGAACTGAAATTGCAAATCAAATAGTTTTAGATTCTGTGTATACAAAAGCTTTAGGAGTTGATTAAAAGGCAAAAAACCTAATGATTCTCATTAATCATATAAAAAAAGAAGGGTAGGGAAAAGCAATCAGATTGTCACAAAGCAAAGGAGGACTCAGGTTTTTACTCTTCAAGTGATGCCAAAGGAGGAGAAACCAGCCCACCTGTAGCTTTGTCATGTGACAGAAACAGAGGCAACTTGCTGCTGTGCTAGTCTGGGGAAATGGCCAATAAAACAGATGCCTTCACTGAAAAACAAAACAAAAAATTCTTAGCAAGGAAAAAGCAGCCTGGTACCTCAGTTTCTCTGGCAGTGAAGTATTATAATCTCCACAATGATTATTTTAATCCTTGAAAATCTCAGCATTGTAGTACTGAATACAAGAGTGCTTATAGGAGTATTTGTGTTGACATTTATTTCTACAGGCCTTCAGGTGCTTTACACCCTTTTTAAGGGAGATAAGTGTAACTGTTTTACAGATTTTGCTAAAATGTGCTTCTAAACCAAGATATCAGGAATATTAACACACAGCCTAGTTCTATAATACAGGTCTCAATGACAAAAAGTGTTTAACTGAGCTGCTGGTTCATCCTAAAAGTATTTGCTTATTGTCAAAATTCTTCACGGTGCTTTTAACTGTTTCAAATATTACAGAAAAGAAAAAAAAAGCAGCTCCTTTTTTAAACTCATTTCACTATTTAGTAGCCTCAGTAAGACCTATCTTGGAGTAATAGAAGAATATAAAGTTGAAAAATCTAGTGCAGATAAGAGTCTACTCTATTGGCAAATAATGAAAGTCTTTTTAAAGCTAGCACAAAGACTGATGTTTCCTTCCCCCACCACCCCCCCTGCTCCCAGCTTATATTTTCCCCATATTTGTCTGTCATTTCTTTCTCTTAAGATACATGGGAGATTTCTGGGCCTAGACTTTAATATTAGTAATCTTATTAATCTTTTAAACTTTCACAAGCCTTAAGTGAGAAAACAACATATGGCTGTGCAACAGAGCACCTCTGGAGATTTTATATTCCTCAAATAGCACATAAAATCTTATGTTGTGTTCATTCTTATTCATTGCTTGTCTGTCCATATTTTAACCCTGCAAGTATCAAGGTATCAGTCTAATTCATTGTGTTTTATTTGGTACCATCTGCACCTTGCGGATTGTATTCATAGAAAATTAAAATCTCCTTTCACAAGGGCAGTGCACAGGTGTTAAGTCAGTAACAGGTCCATTTCCTGCAATGAACAGCAAGCTATGTGATTACATCCTGAACCAAGGCAGTCACAATGCTGTTAGGCCAAAAAGCTGCAACTGATACATAGAATGAAGTATTCAGTCAGGATTATGGATCCTGATACCTAGGACAAAAATCCTGCAATTATAGTCAGACATATTTCAGAGCCTAATGACCCACACTTGCAATTGTTATACAAGGGAGGACCCTTGTTTATATTAGGTGATTAAAGAATGACACTACTGAGATTAAAGAATGACACTACTGAATGCAGAATCTCATTTAAAAATTATATCAGGAACATTAGGGATGCATAGTTAAGCATGCATATCATTAAAATCTAGTGCTTTATAAATTCTTAATAATAAATGGTAACTGTATGTATGTATACTGCATACAAAAGACATTAAAAGAACATTAAGTTTGAGAAATCAAACATTTAGAAGTTAGGGAATGGCAGACTAAATTAGCCCTGTTGTGCATAGGCATTATGACAATTTTTTTCAACAACATATAGGAAGTCTGTAGCAGATCCAGGAAGGATTAAAAAAAATCTAGTTTTGCTTGGTTTCAGCTTAAAGTCTGAGCTATAAATGGCTGTCTTTTCTTTTTCCTTTTTTTCCCCCTAGTATTCTTGTTCATACCATCTCCTTCACAATATCTGTGGTTCCTGCAAAAAAAAAAAAAAAAAAGTGGCTGTGATCAAGTACAGATAAAGATATTCTCTCCTGGAAAAAGCAACTGTAGCAACTGGTAAAAGAATCAGCTAGGAAAGATAATATAGAAGGATAACACAGAATAAGGCATAGCTTTATCCCTGTGTCTGCTTGTGTGTTCATAACAATCCTGTCCTTGCCCTAAATCTTATTGTGACTGGGGAAACCTTTGTGACTGAGCACTGTTTCTGTAGTCCTGAAGAAATGCAATATCTCTAAAAGCGCACTGACAGAATACTTCCTTTCTTGGGAGATGCCATTAGCCCTTATTAACTAAAATTAAGAAGAAACACATCTTGAAATTAACCCTGTTATTGTAAGATGAGGGTTTTTTCTTCAAAAAGCTTGATACGGTTAGTCTGTTATGAATTTTTAATCTGCATCACGAGAGATGGTTTTAAACACGAATGAAAATAATTATAAAAGGAGGGAGACAGAAATAACCATTCATTGTCACAGAAGCAAATATTACTCAAAATTATGATAGCAAATATGCTTATTTCTATAAATCCTTCATATGAGCTTTTTATCTGCTTTCTGCTTAGTTACATGCTAAGAGCAAAACACAAAGGATGTACACAGATATCACACACTTGAGTATTCTGCTGTATGCTTTGTAAGCATTATTGTTGACGAGAAAAATTGAATCATGTTTTTTTAGGACTACTGTCATGATTGATTTGAAAACCAAGATCTTGTGTTCCTTGATTGTGCCAAGTATGTTTGTCCCCCTTATGGGGGAGGATCACCAAGAAGCTACAAATCTCTGCTGTGCATCGACTTTTTAAGCAGTTATCTGTTAAAACAATTGCAAGGTAATTTTTTTGCTTTGTCTTTATGCTAAGCACGTTGGCAACCACGTTGTCAATTAGTGCCACTGCCAACATATAGAGACATAAAGAGCCCAGTATTGCTCAAACACCATCAAAAGAGAATGTTTTGATGGAACAGCTATCAAAAGATGTAAGTCCAAATTCATATACTACAACCAGTTTCAAGTAAAATAGAACTATTTTAAGGTATTACAAAAATATTAAATTATATGAATTAGTATTAAAAGGTATTAAAGTAATCATCTTTCTGGGAGAGTTAATACCAAGTGTAAATTCCTTATTTTATTTGCTGCACTGTGAATTCACATAAGCTTTGCAACATGGCCTAAGTAAAAATTAAATGAAAGTATCAAAATATGTAATGGATATTTTTATTGTTTTATTTCTTTTCTGAGCATACATAATTGTAAAAATAGCCCATATATGGTTTCATTTGTTTTGTATTTCACTTCTATATCACAAACTTCATCAAAGATCAAAAGAACTAATCAAACAACAAAAAGCTTGTACCTCTTTTCCCAAACAAGTGTCACTGGACATCTAAACAAAGTCACAATTCATCTCATTCATAACCATTTCAGCCTATAGCAGATGTGTGCTTTGAAAAAATTTTTTGGCCTTATGAATAAACATTAGCATTCTTCTCTTCATCTCTGTTGGAGAGAACATTATTCTACAGTAAATGGACACGAAATTCAACAGTAGGTTTATTTAAAATAAAATTGACCAACTTCATTGGCTACATTTTCAAAACACCACATGGAAGGGATTCACACAAATACTGTTAATAAAAAGCTTTACAGATGTGCACCTTTTTCTCTGTCTTTAAACTAAACATAGTTTCTAACTTATGTGAATGAGGAAATATAAAAGACAGGAAGAAAATTAAATCAAACAGACCAATTAGAGCTTTTAAACTTAAAAATACTCCATCATGTCCAGTTTGGCTGTGAATTTATAATAATGCTAGCCAGGGGTTAAATATTAGTCCTGCAGGAAAGTGCTCAAAACTCAGAAGATTGGCAACAATTTGGCTTTGTTTCTTAGCTAGCTATAGCAATAGGTTTATAGGTAAATAAGTAAAAGATAATGAAACAACAGGAGGTTAAATTTTAGGTATTTTTCGACAGCATCTAACTTCAAAAAGGGTAGTTGTTGCTAACTATCTGCCAGTTCTCAGACGAAAAGCAAATTTAATGTAAAATCTAGTTAAAACTCAATGACATCACTGAAATGGAACAAAAGTATACACACACAACGTGACAGAGCATATCTTCAAAAAAACACACCTTTTTTAAACCTCAGTGACTTTTACATTTATTCATATACATGGGCTTATCAGATCAATAATAGGTGAGAAAAATCTTCCATCAATACCAGCCTTGGATATCAAAGGTAGCTTTGTTAGGTGCTGAATTGGCCAGAAAAAAAACAAAACAAAACAAACCCCCCACAAAATGAAAAATAAACAACAAAAAAAATCCAAATCCAACCCTAAACCAAACAACTGTGACTTGAAGGGTTAATTGAACTAGAAAATAAGGTTTTGATTCCTATTAAAATAAAAAATAAATTTCAAAACCCACCAAAAAAAAAAGTCCCAAAACCAGAAGATTTTCCAAAGGGAAATTGCACATAAATTATAGAAATGGGAAACATAAGGGAAAATGATCTTGGTTTTCTGGACAATGTCATCCCTCTATATAAATAGTACATGATAGTCAAGGACTGAGGCTTTATCATCAAAGACCAGGATATTTTGGTCCCAAGCACTTGTAGGCTATTGCTTTCTCTGTTATTCTTTTTTTTTTTTTTTTCACCCAAGAATAATTTATGCTGCCAGTCCTAAAGAATGGAAACAGCAGGGAAAAAACAACAAACCAACAAACCAAACCCATAAAAACACCCACAAGCTTGATTTCTTCACATCTCATTATAATAGTGAAGTTTAATAATTTCAAAATAAAATGCATTTCCCCCTCAAGACTTTTAAATAAATAATAAGAGTGGTAGTAGTAGTAATATTATAATAAATTATTGCCATATGGCTCTCATTCCTGATCAGGGGAATAAATGAGAGAACTATGCATGATCTCTTACTATGCTCAGAGGATCTATAGCCATTTATGATGTTTTTGAATTATATTGTTGATGTGGAAAATGAGAGTAACTTATATTAGTTTTTTAATTAATGCTCATATTGCCTGCTGGCTATTCTTTCGTTTGACTTTCTGGAGTTAAATCAAAAGTCCTCTAGTATGATTAAATTGTGGTTACCAATAACATACTGACTAGCAAAATATCCCATGCTCATAGAAGAACAGTGGATTGGCTTGTTTGGTAATTACCAAGCTCACAGAAGTGTCAGGTATTGGTCAGAGTGAGGGGAGAGAGGAAAGGCAACCTGGAACCAAGGGGTGTGACTGTTTATAGGGGCTGCCTGACACGACTGCCACAGGAGAGGAACCAGCTTCTTCAAAAGACATGGTAGCAAAGGCATTGTTCTGACTGTATCCTTGAATGTTGCTAAACTACCGTCGCATTTACTATTAAGCCTTTTTATATAGCTGTTTTATATCTATAAACTTATTGCTACTTCTCTCTTACAGGTGAAATGTGTCATTCCATCTGTGACAAACAGATACTAAAGAAAAACATTTTGTCTCCCTCAGACCACAACTCAGTTTGCTTAGAAGAGCCAAATTTAACACTATGTTTCAGAAAAAACAAGGTTTAGGGAAGACTGAGGTTAAAAAACCTAATTATTTTAACTTTTCTATCTGATTACTTTCTAACTGAGGTAAATAAATGTTGTTTTGTCTTGGAAAAAAAAAAAAAAAAAAA
>VZTE01000834.1:350111-398095 GCA_013397775.1 Eulacestoma nigropectus | reverse complement strand
GTAAATTGGGAAAATAAATTTTTTTTTTTTTGGTAAAAAAAAAAAAAAAAAAAGATTTTCTGACTCATAGTGTTTTCTACACACAGACATAACAAAAGATTTTTAGTAGGGATTGCAGACCAAGCAGGTGTCAGCACTGCTATGTGCTCATTACTACTTCATGTGCACCTACCATTCCTACAGCCATCATGAGTTATCTTTTAACTGTCTAACTCAGGTTATCTAAATCCGTTCTTTACTTCCATACATTGTTGTGTGATGTTAAGACTTCTTATCACTTCCAACTTTCTCAGGTAGCCTTTTTACTAGGGATCTGTTTAGCTGATCAGAGCAAAGATCTGTTGGACCTGAGTCCTCTCACTGTTTTAAATATCTATGCACAGGAGCATTCAAATGCTGCAGAGTCCTTGGATCCAAGAATGCAAGATCACTAAGCAATGCTACATACGATTTCAGATGTGGCACATCATGTCTTTTGTAAAATATTGATTGGACACTCAAAGTAGCTAATTTACCTAGGATATCTCATTTTCATTTTATTTACTTAGAGGACTTCTAGTTATGGCAAGGTGCATAATTTTACCTGGTCAGTTTTATGGATTGTGTTATGTGAGAGATGATTTCTTTACTCAAGCAATTACATGATCAAATGCAACTGTCTCTGATTGCTCATCCAACACCATGGCAATAACACACTATTGTACTGTGGCAATTTCTTGCTGTTTCCTTGAGCTTGTAAGATATTTTTGGTATATCTATGATTTCTCATTTCCTCAAAATAGAATGGACAGCAGAAAAGACTTAAGCAAAACAAAGCTTTACTGAGATCATAAATATAAATAGGGAGAAAACTGAGAAGAGGAAAACAAAACCTTCCAACAACCAACAGGAAGAAAACAAATTTTTCATGTTAGCTACCAATATGCTAGATTTAATCTGGAAAAAGAGAGAACTGTGAAATCAAATTTTAAAATTAGACCAGAGGAAACATTATTGATCTGTCCATATTTTGCCTTGTGTCTGTTGCATAGCGACTGAGAGAGAAGGTTTTGTTACCCCAGTTGCCAGAGCTCTGGAAAACTCAAGGCACTTGAGAATATCCCAGTAAAATGCTGGTGGAAAAGTAGTTAGTTCACAGAACCCTAATCATAGACTGATGTGTGCTGGAAAACACCTTTAAATATCATTTAGTCTGTTCCCCCTGCCATGGGCCAGATAGATAATTTGGAAAAGAATTCAGAAGCGTTTAGCAGGAAAGCCATAAAGCAGCTGATATGACAAGGCTCATCCTTGAAGAGAGGCAGCCACTGGTGTAGGGTCATCAATGATTTTTGAGATTTTCAAGCTGCAGATGGCCAGAGAAGATCAATGCCCTGACTGGAAGAGAATGCATGGCCAGTATCTCTTCTGGCTTTTTTCTTCCTTTCCAAATCCTCTTGCTATCCCTTCTTTGTTCCTGTTCTTCTTCAACCCCTAGCAGCTTCCTGAATTCATCAGGCAGTTTTTGCATCTCGTCCTTCCTTCTGAAGCAGAGTTTGTGGTCTTGAGCTTCAAGGAAAGAAAATCATCAAGCACCTACAGAAGAAATAGAGTTTATTTGGTATTCCTCCAAGAAATGTAAGAAAATAATTTCTTCTGCAGTATGAAACTTATATCATTTCACAAATACTAACATTTCTAATTTACAAGATTGACTGATTGGAAATAAAAGATGGAATAAAACCAAGACTTATGTACACATAGTGTGTATATTTTTAATACCTCATCTATCCTCTTAAGTAAATAGGAAAATGACTAACCCATGCCACCATAGTAATGCAGAGGAGTTATAATTTCCATTCTCTTTGCTCGATTCTATTGAGCTATACATGGAATTTATTTAATTTTTGTGTCTTTTTCTTCCAATATATGATATATTTACATCATTATTGACCTAGCTTGTGAATGTCCACAAGAACAAATGACTGCAAGGCAAGTTTTTTATTTCTGCTGCAGTCTTAAACTGGATAGTACCTACTCAGTTATAATTGTCTTAATACCAAAAATACCTACTTGGATTGACAGAAAAGAGGCCAGCTGGCTATTTCAGATCAGATGTCTGTTGTATATCTTGAAAAATACATTGCTACCTGAAGAATAAGGAACTAAAATCCAAGTTAAGGTAACTTAAGTTACAGTCAGAATTAGATGCTGAATGACATCAGCATGTTATCATTTGAGGAATACCTATATCTGGGACTTCAATTCAAAAATTTGCTGTGGTGACAGACTAAACTAGTTGCTTGCAATGATAAACAGCAAATACCAACCTCTACAAGGATGATTGCTTTCATTTTGGGAAGGAGTATTATTTTCTATGGAAATAGTAGGACGCTGAAGAGAACACAGCCAGAGACACCTTACAGTTTAGCCAGTCCTGAGACCGGCTGAGGATGAGATAAGGCAGAGAGATGAAACACCTGATGTGTACTCTGAAGAAATGCAGTAAAATTCTTGGTTACTCAACCACTCCTCCTGGGGATGCCTAGATAGAGAATTGACCCCTTGTGTTTACTAGTCTGCCCTCATAATAACCACTTCTGCTTTGTCCCACACTGATCAGCTACGCAGTTTTGAAACTCTTGCTCTAAGACTCACTGGCAAATTGCCATGTACTTGTCCACTACCTCAAAGAGCCACAGAAGGCAAAAGGAAGTCTTACAGATGGTAAGATTCAATCACAGTCAGTTCTGACATAGGAAATTAAGTGACATATGACTAGGACCATGAAAAAATTGTTTATGGATTGTGATATAAATTGTATGATGGTTATGATGAGAAGATAGAACATGGTTAAACCAATTGCATTCAACAGTGAGAAATTCAGCTATGAGCAATACACAGATAGGTTATTTTATAGAGTTGTTAGTTGTAATGAAAATCAAGAACATTCAGAAAGAGATATTGGAGTGCATGACACTCCATGGATGGGAGATTTTTTCTGAAGACATTGGTATTCCTAATTCCGAAAGGCCAAGAAGCTAGCTAAATGAAAAAGTCCTAGCAAAGCAAATGAACTTTAATCACAGTTTCTCCAGATATGTGCTGCTCCATTCATGTCTGATCAACTTTGTCTTCTGCTCTCTCTGTATGGTCAATTAGGGTAAACACCTCCAGAAAGTAATTCAATGTATTCCACAAAAACATATTTAAGTCATCTGCTGACGATGTTAATTTCTCTCAATTCTTCTTGGATGAGAGAGACTAAGCAGCTGGTTTAGAGTAGATGCCTAATTTAGAACTAGATGATAATAACTCCAGACTAACAGTCTGTAATATTTACAAAAAATTTTAGGTGCATTTGAAATTTATTATTTAAACATACATATTCTGATGAAGTGATTTTACCATATTTATTGTCAGACTCTCTGCCTTTATACAAGGCAAAAAATAAACACAGAACTATGGATTGAGGTGGGAAGGGACCTTTGGGAAAACATCTGATCCAATTGCCTTGCTGAAGCAGTGCCACTTAGACCAGGTTGATGAGGACCAGATCCAGACTGCTTTTGAATATTTCCAGAAAGGGAAAATCCACTACCTCTCTGGGCAACCTTTGCTAGTGCTCAGTCACCCTCACAGATAAAAACTGCTTCCCAGAGTTCAGAGACAGAAGACCCTATGGTTTACTTTGTGCCCATTGCCTCCCATCCCTGGACACTGAACAGTGCCTGGATCTGGATGTCCTTTACACCCTCCCTTCAGTTGTTTGTGCACATTCGTAAGATCTCCCTGAGATCCTCCAGGATGAACCATCCCAGCACTCTCAGCTAAGGAGAAAAATGCCCTTAAGTCATCTTAGTGACATATTTATTTGGACTCTCTGTTGTACTTGGTAGCCCAGAAATAGACCCAGAAGTCCAGGTGTGGATAAGTATAATGAAAGTCACTTGAAACTCATATGAAGCTTTCAATCATCCTTATATGATGCTACCTGTGATAATTTTCAGATAAAAAGGCTATCCCTCTCATCTATCATCAATCTTTCCACCAAAAAGCTGATGATAGTCCAGGAGATGTCCTACCAGCCCTGTTCTATCTGCCAGGGATGTCTGAAACCTTTGACTATTAAGAAAACTGATCTTTCAGTTCTTTTGAGGAGAAGTTAATGTCAAAGTCTGACATTAGATGATCTGGAGATACAGTCTTGACCAGTTTGCATTTTAGTTGGTTTTTTTTGGTTTTTTTTCCTATCGAAAACTAAACATAGGTTTCAAAGCAGAAAATATCACAGCCCATCTGCTTATTGTACTTGATCTTGCAGTGGCTCCTAAAGGAATTGCTCAGACATTCAAAGCAAAATAAAACTTACGTGGTAAGTGCAGAATAGAAAAGGAAATGACATAAAATTGACAATGCCTATCAAGATTATCAGCACAAGGGGGAAAAATTAAAAAATACTGTACTAGGCAGAAATTAGGTAATCAAAATTATCCATGTATGATAAACTTTTAAAAAAACAGAAAGAAATTTTGGGAGCATATGTAATTAATAGCAGAATTTATCTCTAAATGGAAAAAATCTTAAGCCAGTTAGACAATCATTTTACTGAATAATTAGCTTTTTTTTTTTAAATCAAGTAAAACTTGACTATTAAGAGTTATATACCATAATTTATAGTGCTACCACATTGTAGTTCTGATGTTTCTGCATACAGATGCTAAATTACATTATTGACAATTGTAAGGTATGTTTGTTTTAAGATTAAATATATTATATAAATCCTCACACATTTATATGTACATATGAAATTACCTGTAAAAATGCCGTTTCTGCACTTTCTCTTATGACTGCATGTGTTATAAAAGAGGACAAAGCATGTTATAAAAAGGACAAAGAGTATCCTGCAAATTTTAGACCGTGTCTGATAAAATAGAAAAACTAACAATGAAAGAAATATGTAAATAATAGTAGGACCACAATTAAAGCAAGGATTATTTTCAGTTAATATACAATAACATCCTGTAAAAGGGAAGTTGAGGTTCTGCTGTATTGATAGTGTCCAAAGAGGTATTTGATATAATGCCGTAAACCTTCCTACAGGTTATAGGGGCAAGAACAGATGTATCCTTGTTGATCAGGAACATAAACAACAAAAAATGACAAAGAATTCATCCAACCATCACAACAGGCAGCAGTAAGCTTGATCTCATGTCAAATTCTGCTGATGATCCCTAGGATGTGCTTGAACACACAGGTAAACTTTTTGAAAGATATTCCCTAGTATAAAAATAACTTCAACACTTAAGTTTAGATTTATGAGTCTACAAATTGGCACCTCATTTGGTAGCTTTTTGGCATTCAGCTCCTGAAACAAAAAATTGATAGCCAGAATGAAAGTAAAGAAAAATATGATGAAGTGCCTTTGTGGTGAAAGAAGGAAGGTCCCAGTCTCCTCCTTTCCCATCAGACTTTGTGCACAACAAAGTTACAACCGCTTCTATAAGTTTGCCTGAGACAGACTTCATGCTGGCATTTGAGAGTGCTTATTGAGCCAACCTGAGGGTCTTCTGGTGACAAGGGTTAAAATACAGGTGGTTACACTCTTTGGAAGTCCAGCCCTACACCATGATCCTCTTGTGCTCCTGCTTCAGTGTACTCATACAGATGTGGTGATAAATTCAGGAGAACTACACTGCCTCTCAGAGAAAAGCAACCATCACATAAGTCTGTCAGCAAGTACTAAAGCTTTGGGGGGTTTATTTTATGGATATAGGTCTGGAAAACTTAATACAATATTTTTGTGTTTTCTTGCCTTAGGAGACTAGATACAAATAGAGACAAACAAGGTGTTTTAGACTAGGCTAGGTTAAAAACTTGCAGTCTGTCTTTGCTTCACACTAACTGCTGTTACCATGCTGAAAAACTGATGGTTTTCCTCTTTTGGGGACTTATTTAGCAGGAAGAGGCTAGATGGGGTAAAGAAAAAGGAGGAGAAAAGGGGAAAGAAAAGGAGAAAAAAAGGGAAGAGTACACCAGGAAAAGTTCAAACCTATGACTGTAAGGAAAAAACTGTTTTGGAACACAGAAATATACAGAAAGCAAAAGTACTGTAAAAGTCTTGAGGTAACAGCTAATAGGAAGTCAGCTATATTTCAAAGACTATGCCAGCAAGAAGAAAAACAAAAATAATAACTTTGATATGATTTTAGGTGCAAACAGAAGTGCATCCATCATAGACCAGACATGTATTAAGACCTACCTAAATGGATGAGTTGTGGCTTAGCCCCATAATGCTGAGCCGTGGGCATCTCAAAATTTGCAAAATGTGAAGAATTCAGAATAGAAAAACCCAAACTGAGATTCTGTACAATCTGACCTTTGAGGAAGGAACCAAAGTAGGGCAGAAATTTTATATATCCTACCTAATATATGCCAAAGAGAGAAAACTTTGAAAAGTATGAATATAAAGCCATGAGAAAAATGACTTAAAGTCATCTAAGGGGGCATAAATACAATAAAAAAAGAACTACAAGGCAAAGTATAATTTCCTAGCCTTAAAATACATTCAGCTATAGACCAGTCTTATAAAGCAGTGGAAGAAAACTCATCACTCCAATTCCTTCACCCTATATTCTCCCAAACCTTTAAAAATGGCCTTGGAAAAAATATTAAAAACCATAGCAGGGAATAATATTTTATTGGCAAAGAGAATGACAAGGTGATTGAGGGGAATTACCATTACCAATTTACTTAAAGGCAGCTATGTTCATGTTACAAAAATTCTTACGCAGTAGTATCTTTCACTAAAACAGGCTAAGTTATTATGGACAGGGATTTGTAACTTCAATATTTCTATAAGGTCAAAAACTGATCATAAAGCTAGTTGGAGCAAAAGTGTTTTGTTTTGGTTTGGTTTGGTTTTTTAATCTTACTTTAACACCTACAGTGTCAAGGGAAAAAAACTCTTGAAGTAACTATAGTGACAACAAATTTTTAAATATCACATTGAACACTTATTTGTGCTCTTCAGGGGTGGAGTGAGGAGAAGCTCCCTGGGAAATAGACATTTAACCTTTTAAATTATTCCAGGTAAAGGACTCTTTTGACTGCCTAAGAAATAATGTAGCACAATCCAAGCAGTGACTGTGCAAGGGGATGAACAGAAGGTAAACCACTGTGAGGCTACTAAAACAGAGTAATAGCAGTCAGTCACACTCCATGCATGGCAAGCATGCAAACACACTCTGATATCGTAAAGGCATTTGATGAAAGAGGTAAATGAGACAGAACAAACAAAAATACTATTTTTGAACAGGCAGTTTCCTTTAGCAGCAGCAGCAGCAGCTTGTTCTATCTCCCTCAAAGGAAAATCTCTGCCCTCTACCTTGTTTCAACTTTCAAATTTTTTTGTGGTTTATCTGGTATTTGCCTCCCATCCGGTGAAGTTTCAAACTGAAATGAAACCTGTTCCAAACTACTCCACATGATTACAGAGACTTGGTGAGCTGCTTCTCATTTAACAACAATGGGAAGCAGCAGCCAATACCCCATGGGCCCCTGTCCATAAGGGCCCCTGAGGCAAGAACTGCTGCTGTTTTTGAATGCGGACGAGCTGCAGTGCATCAGTTTAAGGACAAGTGAGAAGTTCACAGAACTGAATTCACAAAAGAAACTTGAAATTAATTAAGATTATGTCACTTTGATCTTCCCTATCCCCCAACCAAAAAAAAACAAAACAAAACAAAACAAAACAACAAAAAAAACCCGGTAACAGACTTTCTTGTATTTACTGGATGTAGAACCAACAGCTGCTAAAGGATTTGAAGAACATGAAACAGGCTTGAATGGAACAGTCTGAAAAATTTCTTCTGCACAGGGAAATACTTTGTGCAACATGACCAAACAATATGATGTATTAAAGCACACAGCTGCATAGAAGCAGAAAGAACATTTCAGGGCAAAGAATAGCACATGATACATTTTAAATAGAAAGATTATGGCTCACATTGTTTCCAAGGCTAAGATGAAACTTTGGCAAATATCCTAGTTTTACTGGCCACATTTACATTGTGGCAAATACAGAATAAGAAATTCTGATTAAGAAGTTTCTCAGTAGGTATTTACATATAAAAGTAGTGCTATTTGTAATTTCTTTATTAGGTTCCATCTTTCTTCCTCCTTTGTGAATTTACATCTGAGCAAAGACACTGAATGATGAGGCCCAGAAATGGTACTGTACAATGAGACAAAGGGTTGTAAGGAGCTAATCAAATAAACAAGTCAGCTTGGAGCCAAAAGGAAGTAGTACACAAAAAATAATTTTTTGCTTGCCTCCTTCACAACCTACAGTGTAACTTGAGGCAAATGTAATGTAATTTGGACTAAAACATCTTTCTTTAGAATGTATGAAAATCATGGCTATTCCATGTTTAAAATGAGCATACATGGATATAAATAAACTGCATTTACAGGTATAAAATTTGAAAGCAGTTTAGCTTCTTAAAAATTTGTCCTTATCCCCTTCACTCACTGGTATGTTTTAATCAGATTGACCTATAATATATAATCAGACTGTTTCCATTCGGAAACATGTAAGATCTTATCCATTTAATCTAGAACTTAGTTTAAGTTCTTCCAGTCACTGTAACCTGATTATTAACTGATGAAAAATTTCTTGTCTAATAAATTCCTGTCAAAATCATGCCAGATCAGGAATCTAATAGGACTTCTGAGGAAACAAACATGACATTCTGAATGCTGACTTTTTTTACAAAAAAGTACTTTATTTTACCTTTTTCAAGTTCTTATGTTCCTAACAATAATTGTGTTTCAATATTTAAATATTATTTGAAGGACAGTTTCTTTTTTCTTTTTTTTTGATTGATTAAGAATGGATTAAAGTAATGCTAAGTAATATGTGTTTCACTTTGATGTTACAGGGCCCATCTGCATAGGCACCGTTTGATATTCCTGTCTGTTTTGAATGATTTTTGAAGCAAAGTTAGGAATGAATTAAGGTAAATTAATAAGAAAATAATTTTTGTTTATTAAATAGATTGAAATATATAATCCAGCAAGAGGGAATTTGATTTCTAACATGGGTATCTAATGCAGTAGACCACATAGTAACCATCTTTCACATCCCATGTCATGCTTACCCATTAACACAAGTTTCAAATTAAAAGAAAAAAAGGTTTTAAAAGAAATCAGGCAGTAACTCTGCCTAAATCATCAGCAAACTCTACAACAGTCCACTTAAAATTCCATTCCTAAGCTTACATTCAGCACCTTTCACTGTAAACGAAAACATAAAAGTGTTGTATAAGACAGAGTACAACCAGAAGATGTTTCTATTTTTTGGCAGGCAAGATTGGTCTCTCATATGGTCAAAGCCATTTTCCTTCTTGGTGTTTTTTTTATAAAGGCTAGAATTCAGACAATTCCAAAACAAACCTTTATATATATATACACACATATATATAAATATATATATATGTAAAAAGAAAAACCTTTCCCAGGAAATAATAAAGCTGAATTATGTGTAAAATATGAACTCCTATATCTGAAGTGTTAGAGTTGTGTGCTTCAAAAAATTCAAACCTGTTCCTACCACAAAATCCATTAATATAATTTTTCCACATTTTATAGGTTTTACAATTATCTATACTCTCCAGGATTTTAAATTATGCTTTTCTTTTGCACTGATATATTGCAAAATTTAAGTTCATCAAACTTGCACATACAATCAAGAGAGCAAAATTTTCATGATTCTGCTATTGCCCCACTGACACTTTATTATTGATTTCAATTTGAAATTCTTATAATTATTAATGAATTCTGGGGAAAAAAAAGTAAACCTTTTACCTCCGCTGCTGATTCAAGACCAAAGAGGCTTCTCTGAATAGAAATGCATCCTTGAAATATATTTATAGGCATGAATATTTGCTACCTTTCTGCTAAAAATTTTCTCATAAAATACAGAGTAAAATTCCCAACTATATTTCAATGCTCAAAACAGGTTAACCCTCTCAAAATCAATGAAGGTCATTTAGCTTGATTCCAGTAGAGTGGGATTTGCTTTCTTAGATTTAGAAAAAGGATCTATTTCTATAGAATTTCAGAGCAGAGTTTTCTAGGCTTTGACAGTACATGGAGACTAATTTCACTCCTAGAAAAAATGGCAAAATTTGCTATTTCAATCCATATCTTTCAGATTCACCAGGCTTATGTCAGTTTTCAGTATAAAATATTCAGAAATTATTGCTAATGGTAGCATTTTTTGGCTGCAGCTAAAAAATTGTAATACTAGTGGGAGAAGATGAAATACAATTTACCTTTTCCTTAGCTCATGAAATACCCCAAAATCTTGTTTCAAAAATTCTGGCTTTAATACCTATTGTTTGTGTCTATCAGAAATTATTGCTGGGTGATGCTTGGAGCAGCTCTGACCAGATGAATCCAGCATAAGCTTTCTCAAGAATCTGTTTTCTGCCTATGTCAGATTTGGAATACTGAGCTGAAAGGACCTTTTCCATCATCTAGTATTCCCACATTTTTAAGATGAATATAGCTCAGAAAGAAAATATATAGAAGCAAGCAAACAAACAAATAATGTTTCTCAGTTGTCGCCTTTACTTATCCATACATCAGGCAGACATTTCCATTTGCAGGAAAATTAATTATTGCTTCCAGTTCTGAGTGTGTGTGTGTGCGCATGTCCACATATATTGTGTGAGTGAATATATATCGCAGCATGCAAACAGCTGGTTGTGACTGCTATTGAAGTCTCACTCTGGATGAAATAGATTTTTTTTTAAATAGAAAAGAACAATATTGTAATTTATTTTTATTTCCTGACATTCAAAGAGATTAATTAATCTATTTTAATGACACCTACCTGGATGAATTAAATTTCAATTAGACTTTGATTAGAAAGAGATGACTAGAGGGGCTGCCACTAAAAAGAGAATAAAATAGTCAGCAAGATTGCCCTAGAGGACTGTGAACAAACCACAAACCAGAGGACAGGGCTGGTGTGTGGTATTTTCAGTGCCTTTTTAATTGTAGCATCTTTCACCATATATACTTGGAGAATTACATCTGATGCTTCTGTTATCTACCAAGGGCACTTTCCAACCTACAATTGTTCTACCCTACAATTTTCTGAAATCCTTGCAAGTGTTAAGTCAGAGTGTATCTTTAGGTTTCCTGTATGTAAGGACCAAGTGATAGTTCCCAGTAAGTTAAAAATAAATATGATAAGTAAAAGTTCCTGAAAATAACATATAGCTGAAATAGAAAGTTACAAAAGGGCAAGGAATAAACATCAAATAGCATAAGATGCATATCTTCCATAGAGAGGAGTTTGAATATATATGGCACAGTTCTGACCTGGACATAAGGCTGACAAACAAAATGTTTTTGTTTGCTAAGTCTAACCATACTTTCATAAAAAAATTGTCTATACATGAACAGGAAAAGAACCTCAAAGTTTGCAAGAAAGTTCATTACAACCTTAGCAAGGTGCAAAGAGCTAGATACTTCAGCAATGTTTCAGATAAGCATCCAAAAAACCTCTATTTTTGAGTGCTTACACTGAATCCTGAATCATTTTTGCAGCAGTAGTTAATTGGACATCTTAGTTCCTGGGCTACATGGCAGTTCCTGAGTTATTTCCAAATTGCAGCACATACATCTATGCTTAAATTCCACTGCTTTGAATTTATCTTTTTCAAGTTCTGTTTTAGAAATGTGGCTGACCTGGCAGCTCCTGACTGCTTGATGTTACTGAGCTTTAATTCTGAATGCCA
Source organism: Eulacestoma nigropectus (assembly GCA_013397775.1). Taxonomy (NCBI): domain Eukaryota; kingdom Metazoa; phylum Chordata; class Aves; order Passeriformes; genus Eulacestoma; species Eulacestoma nigropectus. The sequence goes on along the minus strand of VZTE01000834.1, from coordinate 386,303 downwards.
TTAAAATTCTGCTTGCTCTATAGTCCCTCACCTCACAGTCACAAGCTCACAGAGAATGATTGTGGAGGGAAGCTCTGTCTGAACAGCTAAAATCCAGAAACAACCCAGCTGGAGTCCAAGCCTCCATTTATATCCCCAAGTGTGTTTTCCTACAGTGAGACTAGAAAATGGTATAAACACATGCAAAAAATACATAACATAATATTTTGTACTAACATGACACCTAATCATCAAAGCATTTTCTATGCAGTATTTAATCCTCAAATTACTTATTCCAAAGATATCATCTTCTTCATTGTTGATACAAATAGAACCTTGGTAGAGGTCAAGCAATGGCTTTTCACAGAATCACAGGATATGCTGAGTTGGAAGGGACCCAAAAATATCTTCGAGTCCAACTCCTGTCCCTGCCCAGGACCAACCCCAAAGAAATAAGTTTACATTTGGGCAGCACTTATTAAAAAGAGCTTTAACTGGCTTTCTAAAGGTCACAATGGAGAAAAGCTTTAGAAGCAGAAGATACTTGGTCTAAATCCAAGAGTAAAATTGTGTCTGTGATCATTACATACTTGGCACCTTTTAAGAAAATGTTAACAAAAATTACCTGGAACGGAGAGACAACTTTCCTTGCACAGGTCAAATGCAGCAGCAGTTAAAGTGAAAAAAGTATTTCTGTAGCAAAACCAAATGTTTGTGTAGTAGCAATGGTTAGGTGAAACAGAAACATAGAGCACACTGCAAATAGACCATCTGAAATAATGAATAGACACTACATTTACCTCTAAAGAGTGTGATAAGACAGTCCATCTGCCTCAGTGTTGAATTACCAGAAGACAGAAAACGAAAAAGGAAGAGGAGTTTATGCTAGTTCCCTCAGGCTAAAAGATCTGGACATCACTAAAATGTCTAATGCCTGTCTCACTCTCAGGAATACTAGTGGGAACACACCGGAAATATATTTAACTAAGAGATCTTTCTGTGTCATTATATTTAGGCAGGCTTTCTTCATGCATCAGCAGTGTCAGCAGAGAAATTAACATTTGGGAAATCATCAGCCCTTGATTCAAGGACATTTATCAATAAGTACACAATTTTCTTTCTGTCAATTGAGTCTAAAGGAAGAAAGGAAGTCTTAATTTTTAAAATGACTTGTTAATCAATTATTTACCAGAGAATAGGGTTGTAAACATCTGAAAACTGAATGTTCAATTCGAGTTGTCTGCAATCTTGAACTTCTGGGCACTGCTGTTTATGAGATTTGGAAGAGTAGGCTAAAAATATTCTTCAAAATCCTTACAATTTAAAAGCAAAAATTAATTCCCATATATGTTCCTCCTGCATCTTCCATGACCCCCAGTGCTTTTAGGACACACTACAATGAAACGCTGATGCCTGTACTCACAGGTGCCCAGCAAAAGAACAACTTATTGGCTGACAATAAACAGAAGATCTGGGCAAGGAGAACTTGTTTTAAATAACGAAAAATTCAAAATAATCTCATTTTTTACCCTAAATATAAATAGTAGCCACACCTAGACTCTTCAAAATTAATAGAAAATATTTACATTCTTACATTCCCTGGTCTTTGTAAGTCTCAGGATTTTATGTGAGAAATTTTTCATTTTGAGTTATTGATCTGATGTTCACTGCAAATCAGAGGCCTTTTGCAACCTTTTAAAACTTAGGTTTACAAAGAGGATTTTGATTTTCACACAAATTTAGACAGCTTATTTACACTTGTATTTTTCTCTCACACTATATTCCAGTTATAAATAGTCAAACAGGGAAAGCTGACTTTTTTGGATTAGTTGCTCTGTGAAATATTTTTAACCCTAATTTCAAGAAAACAGAGTACTGTAACTCAGAAGAAGTTGAAATTACAGATTTCAATGTTCAAATGTTACTTTTAACTTTATTTCCACACCTAATGAGAATGCTTCCCGCTTTCCAAACAATTTCCTAATTACTACCATTTCCAAATGAAGAGGGTGCTCTGTCTTTTCCATACTGCTTGCAAAAGACTACCCCTGTTTGTAGTCAGGACTGAAAGAGAAAATTCCTTCATAAGAGAGAGGCCAGTAAATGTTATTCTACTGCATGCATTTACTCACTTTCAAAAAATTTATTGAAGGGTGATCTTGAGATACTTCAATATCAATTAGTGTTTGTTCAGTAAACCAAGTTGTTTACCAAAATCCCCTGTTTTGATTTCAAATCATAGAACCATAGAATAGTTTGGGTGGAAGGAACTTTAATGATCACCTAGTTCCAATGCCTCTGCCAGGGACAGGGACACCTCCCATTAGACCAGTTGCTCAATGCCCCATCAAACCAGCCTTTGAAGCCTGACAGGGTTGGGACACCCACAACTTCTCTGGGCAACCTCTTCCTATGCCTCATCACCCTCAGAGCAAAGAATTTCTTCCTAGTATCTGACCTAAATTTCTCCCCTTTCAGTTTGAACCCATTACTCCTTGTCCTATCACTGCAGTTCCTGATGAAGAGTCCCTCTCCAGCTTCCCTGTAGGCCCACTTCAGCTACTGGAAGTTGCCGTGAGTTCTCCATGCAACCTTCTCTTCTATGGGCTGAGCAGCCCCAAATCTCTCAGCCCGTCTTCATGGCAGAAGTGCCTTAGTCCTTTTATCAACATTATGGCCGTCCTCTGGACTTGCTCCAATAGTTCCATGTCCTTCTTATGTGTGGGCACCAGAACTTCACTCAGTACTCCAGGTAGGATCTTATGCAAGCAGAGCTGAGAGGAAGAACCACATCCCCTGACCTGCTGGCCACGCTCCTTTTGATGCATCCTTTTACGACCCCTCCTGCAATCCTCCCTACGATCCTTTTTATGTATTTCAGAAGCATAGACAATTTTTCTTATATGATGATGCAATATATTCAATGCCGTGGACTATGTACTATGTTTTTACACATATACATGCTGTATAAAATAGGCAATAGCCTGCTGCTGCTTCAAAATTATGCCACATCTGTGTGAAACTAAACATTGGAAAGCTGTAGCAGATAGATCGACTCTGCCTAGAACACATTAAATCTTGCTATGCGTAGTTCAGAATTGACTTGCTTTAAACATGATCATTGTCTCAATTCACATGACCTGAAATGATTTATTTGTAGGAACCACTTTAACGATGACTGCTTATGCTCACATGTTCATTAATATTGGAAGCATGAGTGGCTGAATGAAATTGGAAGTTCAAAATGGACGACTGTAATTTCTAGGTGAATTTGATACAATAAATTAACATGCAAGGAATTTGCAGTGAGCTGCTTTTATGAAAAAATCAATAAATGCTTGTAGTAAAAATGGTAATAAACATGCTAGTTCAGTAAATAATGAAAAAAGTAGATTTTGTGCTTTATTGGACTAATTAGGAAAATCTTTATAGGATCAAATGTTCTCATCAAAATTAAAGAAATTCCTTTTTGAGAGTCATGAATATATTTTCCTTTTTCTTACTGAACTCCGCAAACTGCTGGAAACTCATTGAACTGTAGCTCTTCCACAGACTTTATATGGGGTTTTTAAATGGGAGTTTAATTTGTTTAAGTTATAAAATACAATGTCTGAAAAGAAACAAATGAAAAAATTCCACACCTGCTATCTTGTATGATTGCAGACATTCTATATTGTGCTTGGTAAATGTATCCAAAAAGAAATATCACAGATTTTTAAAAAAATCTTTTTACCTTAAAGGAGCTTTCCTCTGTTAGGTAAAAGTCTTTTTCCTAGCTATGATTTTAAATATACATTCAGCATAGAGAAAACACATGAAGGAGAAAGAATTTGTCTGTTTTATTGAATGAAATTGGAACTATATCTTTGCTTTCCTTTAAATATGTGCTTAACTTGTTTTGCTGAATCAAGTTGAAAACAGTTACCCTTGGAAGGTGTCTTAGTCTGCCACCAATTAGTTTAATAGCAGCTGTCAAGAACTTGAAGTACTCTGAGAACACATTTACTCTTTCACCCTCATATTTCATGATTGGCTGTTAGTGACAAAATATATTCCTGCACAGTCACAGTTTCAAATGATTCTCTTTTAATTAGCCTTACTTGAAACCATCTGTGACTGATAGAAATAACAATAGTTTCAACTTCTTTTCATCATAAAGCCTGAACTTGATATATCTTGTCCAGAAGGCTGATTGTTTATGCCACAGCCTGTCTTAATATCTTCAAAAATCACTAAGTCTTTTCTGACTTCTAAGAAAAACCAAAGGGCTGAAATAGACACCTTGTAAAATGCAGATGCCTTTAAAGAGGTGTAACTTCTAGTCAGGCAGGAGTTCAGGTTGCTCTTTCTTACTTTGATGAGAGAATAAAACTTTTTGGATTTATATTTTCTATCTTTAAATTTTAATTTATCAGATTACATTTATTTTGTGCTAGATCAAAGACCAACTTCGTTCATGCCTGGGTGGGCTAAAGAAATGAGGTAAAGGAAAATGTGGTTTTTTACACGAAGAAATGAAAACAAATCCAAAATCTTCTTTCTGGTGCCTTAGCACATAAAAATTCACATTCTCTCAAAATCCTTAGCTATTTTATGCACTAGGTCCATATTAGCTATAGATTTAATCTTCTATTTAATACAGCTGCAGGCAATGAGATGTGGTTTTTATACTTTGATAAAATTAACAACTAATCATAGGCAATGCAATCCACCAATCAAACCAGTAGAAAAAGGAACGGAGGGCATGCAGCTGGCTTTAAAGTCTCTCAAGAAACATCTTTAGCTTTTGTAAAAGGAGCGGTCAAAAAGAGGCATAAGCAGAAAATCCAGTTGTAAGGCTGGCCTTCAAGTATGTGACTGGCAACCATGGAGAGATCAGCCATGTGGGAGACACCAGTTGCTGTAAGACAAGGATGAGTATGTCCTGCAGAACAACTAGAGGGGCAGAGAAATGGATATGTGAGATTCGTGCTAGATATGTACATCATGCCAACAAACCCAGGGCTTTTCCAAGAGAAAGAACTGCTCTATTAAATGTAATTTAATCTTAGTTGGAAATGCCAGGTATTGCTGACTTAAACCTTTTATGTGGTTTAAAATAAAAGCCCCCCCTCCCAAAAAAAACCCAAAGCAAAACAAACCCACAAAACCTCACAATAATAACAGAAAACACTTATATTTGATTTTTATGGAAAAGACATCTTTCTCCTGCAGCAAATATACAAGTGGCTGTAGAGAAAATAAAGGAGGATGTATTTCAGTGCAGTCTAGTCTGCAAGGAATATAAATAAGGTTTTGATAGCTTTGAGCCTCAGTCATATATGCAAAATCTCTAACATTTTTAATTTTGCCCAGAGTGTTACTGTCTAATTGTTTACAATATCCCCCCAAATTAATACCAAAATATCATTATAGTCCTTTGTAATTAACTTTGCTTTCATTTTGATTAGCTTCATTCTGGGGCCAATCCATGGCCATTTAGTTCAATGAGAGTTGGAACGATCTCATAATTTGCCAGTTGCAAATTTTCTAAGTATTGCTTGTTTCCAAATATTCTGTTTTTCTTGTCGTAAGGAAATGCATGCTTTTAATCACCACCATGGTTTCCTCTAAATCATGTACTAAGTGCCATTACATATCAGCAATTAAGGACCCAAATGGTTTAAAACACTGTATTTCTTTCCACAGACTTGCTTAAAAATAGAAAGAGAAACATCTCTACTCAAAGATACATTTTTGCATAGGATAGTTTTTACAGTAATGAGGTATTTTTAAAGAGAGATACAGCAAACATAATTTTTACTTGCTACTTGGTAAAACAATGGAAGCACACACAGACATGCAGGAGTCCCTAGGCATTCTAGGCTGGTAAAACTTATTAATCCAGTTTAAAAAATGTATAGTATCTTTCTATTTTTCCTATGTATCATTTTTATATCATATTCATCTTACTGTTCAAACAATAGCTATAGTTAGATGAAATTGGTAACCACATTATTTAGGTTAATACCTTACAAGTTCACCTTCTACTATTACATAATCTCAATTAATCAGTACATTTCATACTGTGTTATTCAACCTATACAATGAATCAGGAGGATTATAACTAGAAAATTGTGTGGGAGAGTTTACTCTTTACTATATTTTCTTCCCTAATAAAATAACTTATTGATATAACTGGAATTATTAAAACTTAATCACATCAGCTGGTAGGACATTTTTTCATTTTTTCTTTCCCTCAGAAATCCTTCAATTTTTCAGTGTTTTATATGTGGTCAGAGTAACTTGCTCTTCTTTATGAAAGTAATTTGGTATCTTTTGCAGTTTTAAACTATTGAGTTGCTCACGTGAATCTTCACCTTCTTTATTCATTTCATTTACCAGACTTGGAACATACATTTCTATACGGCCTGAAAATACACTCTATTCTAATCTCACCATAACAGAGTTCATTACAGTTCATAGCCTAAACAGAGGTCCTTCTTGCCTTATTCACTTCATTGTGTTTACATGGCAAAGTTTCGCTAGTGGAGGTACTGCACTGGTGGCCTCTGTGAGAAGACATCCGAGACTCCTCCCATGCCTTGACAGAACCATTTCCAGCCAGATCCAAGACACTGCTACCTCTGGCCAAAGCTGAGCTCATCAAAGTCTGAGATTTAAGATGTTCAAGAAGGAGGAAAATTATTCAATGGCAGCTGGGAGAGAGGAGAGAATATCTGAGAGGACACCAAGGTCAGTGGAGAAGGAGGGTCAGGACCTGAGATTCTCCTGCAACCCATAGTGCAGACCATGGTGAGAAAGGGTGTGCCCATGCAGCCCATGGAAGTCCACAGGGATGCAGAGATCCACCTGCAGCCTGTGGAAGATGCAGCGCTTGAGCATGTGGATGCCTGAGAGTGGCTGTGACACCATGCGAAGCTCACGCTGGAGCAGCCTCCTGGCAGGATCTGTGGCTCCGTGGAGAGAGAAGCCCACACTGAAGCAGGTTTTCTGGCAGAACTTGTGATGTCAGGAGACACACTCCCTGAGGAAGTTTGTTCCTGAGGGCTTGCACCCTATGGAATAGACCATTCTGGAGCAGTTCGTGAAATACTGCAGCTCATGAGACAAGGATCTGTGTTGTAGAAGTTCTTGAATGACTGTGTCCCTTAGGATGGTCCTCACACTGGAGCAGGGAAAGGGTGTAAGGAGGAAAGAGTATTAGAGACATGTAATGAACTTAATGTAGCCTCCATTCTCCCAGGGCTTGTGTGTGTATGGGGGAGCTGGGAGTGAAGTTCAGCCTGAAAGAAAGAGAGAGGTGAGGGGAAGGTGTTATTAGATTTGTTCTTTTTCATTATCCTACTCTGTTTGATTGACAGTAAGTTGCATTTGTTTCCTGAATTGAGGTTATCTTGGCCATGGCAGTAATTGGTAAGTGATTTTTCTGTCCTTATCTTGATCCAAGAGCTGGTTGCAGTACTGTCTCTCCCTGTCCTGATGAGGAAGAGAAGTGATAGAGCAGCTTGGTGGGCAGCTGGTGGCCAGCCAAGGTCAAACCATCAGATCCACTTCATTTTTTTTATTTGTTTCTTTAGAGGTAATCTAAAGGCTTCTTCTAAATCTCTGATAGAGACTAAGACTCTCTCAGAGAGTCTAAAACTCTGCCAAAAAATACTGTGAAGACCATGCCAGCACGTATATATGAGTGCATAAATGTTCTGAACTGTGTCCAAGATGTCTGTGTATATATATAGTCCAGAACACATATTAGAAAACCGGAAAGTAGAGCTTTCTGCTGGTGTGAGTTTTAGAGAAATTCCTCTTGGCCTTTTTTTAGCTGTGCAGGCACATGAGTTTGGGCAAGGAAAAGAAAGATTTGTTTTCCTGAAGTACAAATTGTTTGAGAAATATTGCCATTGAAACCTATGTAGTAATTGCTTTGCGAGTACGAAAAGTTTTGTTTACTTGATTTCATTTTATTTTACATTAATTAGTTAAGCAAGGAAGAAACTAATTTTCTGAGAACTTTCTTCCAGCCATTTCCAAGGGCTTGGAAGGATTTGTACTCTACAGGTCTCTCTTGTATCCGCAACCTGACAGAAGAAACCATGTTCATAATATAGTGCATATCTCAGTTCAGAACATTCTCTGCTGATACCCTCAAACTTAGTTTTAGTTCTAGTACTAAAACAGGAAGACACAGGCTCCTATCTGTTAACTGGAATAGTCTCCTAATTTGAGTTTTACAGTATCTAGTAATTTAGTAGATAGGGGTAGTAAACTGGGTCATAAATTAGGATATTCAAGATCCATTATTCAATGCAATATTCTTTTTCATACTTTCCAGCTGAGAAGAAGGAGATATCTTCCCAGCTTTTGTCCTGATAAATGCCAAGTCTAAACCAGCATGGCTGGAAGCAAACCTGGATGCAAACCTTTCATTTATTGCCCACTATGTGTCATTGACAGTGACATCATGTTATTTTCACTGAGGAGCTGAATTTTTTACCAGTCTCCAGATATACTGCTCCACTTTTCTCCAAGATGCATCGTCTACTGTTTTTATCTGTCAGTATCATAACTGGTGGTCATGGCATTTCTTCACTGGGAATAGCAAGGCAAATTTCAACAGAATGTTGTTAATTCTTTCCAAGTTAATCAATTACACTGTTTGCATAGATCTTTAAGACATTCATAGATTGCATTGTCTATGCCAATCAATATGTAAACATTACAGGCACTATCAGCTCTCAGTTTCTCCAACATTTTAAAAAATATTTTCTCACTAAAAACAAGACAGAAAATGTGTTATCTCCTGAGTTACTAGGCTTAAACTTGGAAATTGGACAAGAGTATGTCTACAAAGCAAACCCTAACCAGGAAAGGAAACTATCAGCAGCAAAGGTGGCACTTTCTACAGGAAGGAACATGCAGCTGGACATGTCCTGGTCTTGCACTATTAACATCAGCTGTTGTTGTACTAGTAGCACGAGCTTCCAGCATGTGATACATAAAAACACTCCTCATAGGCAGGATAAATCAACTTCATATCACATTAATATTTCACGTTGTACCTACGTAGCTATATGTAGCCAGGTAAAGTGGGTTTATCACTTAGCACTGACTACAAAGACAGACACACAGCAACTGTTTATACCTTATTTAAGCCTATCACTTCTCATCGTTAGTTAGGTTTTTCTTTTTAGGTGCGATTTTCACTTTCTTGGACAACCAAGTTGTCACATATGGAATTGGCGAAGCTATCTGGCTCACCATAGGACTGGGATCATTATGCATGGCTGTTACCCACATATGATTAAAAATCTGATGTTTTCAACAGTAATCTGACTTCATTTTAACTTGTGAAGTTTGGCTGTGATTGTTATTCTTTCCCACCTTCAAAAGCTTGAGGCACAAACCATAGCAATTGCTCATTTTCTGTAGTGTAACCAAAATATTTAACCAAGAGGCATTTTACTGTCAAATTTTAATCTCAAGAATATTAGCCTCCTGTCTTCTTTTTTCCTCTTGTTCTCCTGTGCAAATTGCACCCATCTATATCAATATTGCAGTTATGAATATTATCCCATGAACTTTCAGTTATAATAACCAGGTGACACTCACCATCACTCAGTTACATTCTAGGCAATGATTGTTGATATACTTCAGGCATTTCAGTACTTTAAGAAAATTATAATTAGTATAATAAACTTCATATTCAGTTGCAAACTCAGTTCAGTGTATCTTGGACCTAGAAGACAAAATGTGCTACAATAAACAACACCTTTCCTCAACTCACCTGCATTGTAAGCCTTGTAACAAACATTGCCGTTCTAGGAAGGGTCTAGGAAACTGACACTGTACCTGTTTAAATGATTTTGAGGTAAATCAGGAGCCAAGCGGTCAACTCTCTTCAAAGAAACCCATGCAAATTGTCAGTAAAATACGAATCATCTACAGAACCCATTTCTTAGCTATTGTGCATCTTCCTTTCTCTGTGTCTGACCACAGCAGTGTGCCATCATGTTCTTTAAAATTCCTGTGGGAATTTATTGCCAATGCACAGGAGCCAGTGCACTGACACTGAAAAACAAAGCCCATTTTAAAGATTCAAAACACTGCTTACTTCCATCTGTTTTCCATAAAAGATTATGCCGAGCAAAGTTCTTAACATAACAGTCTTAACATGTTGATTACATCTATGAAACAGCGAAAGAATATTTCTACAGGATCCACAAAAACTACTGTATATCTCTAAATTAGGCAATGTAAGACTTCAGAGGGCAATTCAAGATTCATCTGTTGTACTGGTTGTGTGTATGGGCTATGTTCTAAGGGTTTTCAACTAGATCAACAATTCCTTTCCTTTGAATGATTCTCTTCGGTTATGAAGAATAGCTGATGTATGTGTACACCTTTAGTGCAAAGGATAGACAGCAAAGGGGGACAGAAGAAAGAAGAAAACAACCTGCAAAATAAAGGACAGTTAGACTAGCAGAAAAGAAATTAGCTTAGGTCCAGCAAACCCAGTCAGCCAGATGTTCTTCACTGCATCAATTTCACCTGCTGTTTTATCTTGTTGCAGCATCAAAAAAGAAAAGAAAGCATATAGTCTAGGTGTCACCAGCAGCCATTAAACAAAAGCTATGTCTAGCCTTCAGACTTTTCTTTCCTTTTGCCTGGATTTTCAGTAAGTTTTGGGCTTTAACAAAACAAAGCAATAATAAAAGAAAAAAGGAGAGGAAAAAAGGAAAGAAAATGAGGAAATGGGTTTTGGTTCTTTTTTATTTTTTAGTATATGCATTATATCTGCTGACTTTACATGAGCTATTTTTGCACAATTCCTCATTGGATCAGCCATTCCAGGATATGTCTAACAGAAGCAAAAGTATTCAAAGACGTTTGACAGATTTACAGTGAGGTACTATGATGGGTCAGAGCATGTAAAAGGTGCATAACACTGTACTCTAATACAACATCTTCAACTTTTTAGCCACATTTGTAGGCTAAAGCTATACGCCGTGTTTCTGCCAAATTTCTCTAACTTTAAGAATTCCAGACCACTATTTGAAACTATTGTAATACATGTTAATATATATGTTTGGCATTTACTTGTGATAATAAGGCATCTTCATCAAATAAAAGTTATGGTAAAATTTGCTTTTATATCATAGAGGAATATAGGAATATTTTTTAAAATCACTTTATAGTTCAATACACTGAAAAGGAGGAAAGGAAAGAAGGAAATTAAAAGTACTTTTAAAGAACAATTCAGAAAAAAAGAGTGATTAATATTACAGCAGGAGCCTCTTCAGGACACTCCAAAATATTATGCTCAGTGCTGCTCATACCTTTTAGTTTTGAAATTATTATACCTAAGTCAACTTTAAACACCTCCTTGCTTAAAAGAAAATGAGTCATTAACAATGCCAATAGATTTCTGCTCTTATATTAGACTAAATTAGGGTGCCAAGAAAATAGCATACATATTTATGAGGAGAGTTTCTACGTAGAAGGATGCTACCAACTCCTAATAAAAAGAAAGAACACTTAAAATGTATTTATGAGGTATTGTATAAATAGTTAAAGATAATGAAAATAGGTAGATAGACAACATCAACAATAACAGAAAAAAGCCCAAAACCACAGAAAACACCCTTTATTTCCTAAGTCATTTATACAAAACCTATTCTTATCACCTCCCATTTATTACAACCTGTTCCCCTTACCAGACAGCTGAGACAAATAGAGCAATGCACAAAGATTCACAGACACTGCAAGATAGCAAGATACAACTGTTGTATTTGTGAATATAGACTGTGGGCACACAGTGATTTTGATTATATTCCTTTTATTTTTTTCCATTCAACTAAGACTTTCTGAAACACTGCAATGAGACCATAGTCTTCTAGGTGCACAGTGTTTGTTATTGACGTCTCTTCTACTGCTGGTATTCTCATCATTCTGTATAAGCCACCTCTTCTAATTCCATTTTTATATGAATAACCCCCTCCTTCCATGTACTCCCTCAAAACAAATACACACCGTATCACGGAAAGTGACTATAGAACAGGTATGCAGCAACCCCTTACTTTCATGTATCTTTAGGTACCTGAAGACTTACTCCTCCTTCATCCTTTCCCCTAGGGGCTTTATTTTTTTGACCTAAGATGCCCAGTGCTACTTAACAGGATTTGATTTTACAACTATTTCTTTTTTTCTCAGTGTCCTACTCTGGACTAACTCTAGGTGAACCACACCTCTCTCAGAGCCCCATGACAAAAGCTGGATACAATATTGCTATGAAATTGTGTGGGAATGGAGGAGAGGACAATTATCAGAGTTGCCTCTGTGATTTGTGACTATATGATTGATTGTGACTATATGCATTCATTGTGATCCTTTAATCCTTTCTACAAAAATGAACAGTTTCTCATAAGTTTGCATTCGTACACTTCATTATTTCTGAATAAAAGTTGACTTTTTTGGATTGCATCCAGCTATTTCAGATTAATTGCTCTGACTGAAGACCATTTGAACACCTTCTCTGTCTTCCTAGCACCCTTGTGATTCATCCTACCAATTTAATAAGCAGGTTTTCCACTACACCATCTTGTCTGATAAAACACTGAGCAGATCTGAAGCTATCTTCAGATCACTCTGATATACTGTCCAGTACCTCCTTCCTTTTTACCTGTGAACAGTCAATAAATGTGAATATTCTACCAGCATTATGCTCCTCAAACATGTACTAAATAGTTTCTTCTTATTTAGAAAAATAACATGGAAGATAACATTCTTAGACTTAATATCAAGATGCTATGATACCTAATTCATCCCTCCTCTGCAAAGCCTGCTAATTTTTTTCAGAAATTTCCACTGTTTGACATCATTTGTTGACATGTCCAATACTATTCATCTCCTTGTTATCTTCTAAGTGATTTGTATCTTATTTGCTGAGATTTTGTTCTGTTGTTATTTTCTCATTGCCCTCCTAAAAATGAAGAGTTTTCAACCAAATGAGAATTCGCACATTTTAACAGAAAACTTGTATTTGCTTTTTCCAAATAAATTCTAGAAGCAGCTTTCTTTTATCCAAGGCTTTGGGATTTGTTTGAGGGGATTTTTGGTGGTTTTATTTTTTTTCACTTTTTATTTTCTATTTCCACATCATATGGTCTAGATTTAAGGTGTAAGTATTTTGAAACTTCCCCACATTCCCATCTATGCACTTCACTAAATGTCTGCTTTTTTATGTATTTCAAAGTCTTGGATTTTGCTCTTTTCAGCTCCAAAACTTTGTGTCCCTGTCATCTCTTTCATCTTATGAATAGGTGATCCATATTTATCCCATTTATTTACAAATAAAAATTGTAGTAGGAATAATATTATACCTTTCAATTTGAAAAAAAAAAATTAATAAAGGTTTGGAGATTTTTCCCAACATGGAGTTTTTGGGGTGATGCCCCCAAACTTATAAAATAAGTTTTCTTTAGTTCCCTATTCTGCTGAGGAGCACAATAATATCAGTTAATACTGGTGAAAATCACATTAAGTCTTATTTCACCCATTTTTACAATACCAGGCTATTGAATTATAACTTTTCAGAGAGTTTTAGAAAGTCAGAAAGCACATCCTTAAAAGTATGGGTTACTCAAGGCTATCACTGCTACTGCTGCAAAAAGCAGATGAGAGAATAAAATGCCTGTACTGTCTTTCACTAAACAAAAGAGGTTACTAAGGATATACACCATTATTCATTATAGGAATATGAGTGCCAGCATCAGTTAAGGAAGTATTGTTATGTGGAAATGAAACAGCCCATTCCTTTTTCTATGTCCCAGTTTTACCCTTCGCACACTTACCCAGAAGTTCTGCTTTGCCTCTGCCTTGACTCCACAGTTGATGTTCAGTAATTCGAGTGCTGGATGTGTCTCACTCACCACAATTGTGCCGTGGAAACAACACTGTCCTTCACATGCACGCACAGGCAGAGTCATGATGCACAGTCCAGGTAATGCCATTAACGAGGGCATGTGCACTGTGTTTGTACAGCACTTGTATCTGTAAGGAAAACACCAAAGCCAGTGAAGCGTGTCCTCTAGTCACGAACATGTAATCATTGTTATCTTAAGACTTTAATGAGACTCATTAGCAATTTACTACACTGAAATGCACTGCTTTTAATTAATTTCAGTGTAATACTTGATATAGTGATTTGCTAACTATTCCATAAGGCATGTAGTAAAATGACAGGGAAGACAAATTATGTGCAGAATTATTTTGTTTCTACTTAGGTTCCGGAAATAATGAAAGCTACTAGATTCAGGCAGTACAAATCAGCTATAGCTGCAGATAGTCATATCACTAATACACACATGCCCTTCCTAAAACTTACGTTAATTTAGTTGTAAATTGAATGCTACTTAGTCTAAATTCTGAAGCGAGCGTATTTTAGCTGTAATTTGGAAGGCTGAACAGAAGGAAGTCCTCATCCTTTTCCATTATGTGAGTGACATAAGCTGGACTTGCTGTAGCATTATTCAAGTTCTAAGATGACTTGTGGTCAACATACAGAGAGTCTTTACCCTAAATGAGTTTTCAGAGAGTTAGTAAATTTGACCCTACCACTCAGCTGAGAAAATTACTATTGGATAGACAGAAATATATCTCCACATTAAAAAATAAAATTAAAATATAATACAATAATAAGGAAAAATAAGATTAAATATCATATATTGGAAAGACTATTGCTTTTTAAGTGCTGCATGCAAAAGCCTCAAAAGAATGTGACAATTCTACCTGTAAAGACTCACAGCCACAAGTAATATTTAAATAATTTACTTTAAATAGACAACATATGCACTCACAGATGCAAAAATTCCTCTTCATTTCCACAGCACTATTTCTGCAAGTTTAGGAGGTTGTTATTTTGTTTTGTTTTGTCTTTATCTTTATTTTCTTTAGAATACTTGGAATCCTAACTCTCCAAAATGTCATGTTTTATCTCTCAGTTTTCCTAATGATCACATCGTTGTCTGGGGATATGGTTCCTTGTTAGCCTTTAGTCCTAAACAGCCCTGCTAAGCACTGTTGCTTTCTAATTATTTTAAGCATATCAATTAAGACTTCTTCTTAGTGTTTACATCAGAGACTTCTGTGTAAGAATGGCAGAAACCCTCACAGAAAGTCTTCAGCTCAGTTCAAAGATTGGTGACAAAGGTCATTAAATAAATGACTGAAAGAGAATGGTTTCTTTCTACACAGTCTTGAAAAGGGAAAGAAAGTGTAATGAGAACACTACTCTGAATCCTTACTTTCTCAGTGCTTGCTGTAGCCCTTAAAAATGCCTGATTACAAGAAATCTATTCAAAGACCTTTCTTTAACCTGAAATAAAACAACATTTAAAAAGAAAGTCTTTTCCCCTCTTCCCTCCACCCTCTCAAAAGAAAAAAAAAAAGGAAATATTTAGCCCCACTTCAACTTGCCAGGTGTCAGCTGGAAATACTACACAACAGAGAGGAAATCTTTTAGGAGTTCCTGGAGTGTATGGAAGAAAACTTCCTGGTACAGCTGTCAAGGGAGCCAGCTAGGGAAGATGATCACAAGACCTGGGGTTTTTTTGTCTACAGAGAAGGACTTGTGGGTGCTGTGATGGTTGGAGGCCATCTCAGGCATAACAATCATGAAATTTATATAAACGTTTGAATTTCAGAGCAGTAAGGAGGGAGGTCAGCAGAACTGCCACCTTGGTCTTCCATGGGGCAAACTTTGGTCTGTTTAGGAAATGGCTGAGAGTTCCTTGTGAGGCAGTCCTGAGGAGCAAAGGGGTCCAGGAAGGCTGGACATGCCTCAAGAAGAAAATACTAGAGCAGGCTCTCCCCATGTACATAAAGATGAGCTGGCAGGGAAAAAGACCAGTCTGCTTGAACAGAGAGTTTTGGCTGGAACTCAAGAAGAAAAGGAGAATTTATCACCTTTGGAAGAAGGGGCAGAAAGCTCAGGAGGACTACAAAGGTGTTGTGAAGTTGTGCAGGGAGAAAATTGGAGAGGACAAAGACCAGCTAGAACTTAATCTGGCTAGTGCTATAAAAGATAATAAAAATGTTTCTATAAATACATTAGCAACAAAAGGAGGGCTGAGGAGAATCTGCATCCTGTGTTGGATGTGGGGGAAAACAGAGTGATAACGAATGAAGAAAATGCTGAGGTATTAATGCCTTCTTTGCTTCGCTCTTCAATAGTAAGACCAGTTGTCCTCAGGGCACCCAGCCCTCTGAGATGGATGAGAGAAATGGGAAACAGAATGAAGCCCCCACAATCCAAGGAGAAATGGTCATTTACCTGCTACACCACTCAGACATGCACAGGTCTATATGGTCTTTGGTGATTCACCCAAGAGG
The DNA here is from genome assembly GCA_013397775.1 of Eulacestoma nigropectus. Taxonomy (NCBI): domain Eukaryota; kingdom Metazoa; phylum Chordata; class Aves; order Passeriformes; genus Eulacestoma; species Eulacestoma nigropectus. The sequence goes on along the minus strand of VZTE01000834.1, from coordinate 369,935 downwards.
ACTGGGGGAGATGATGGAAGTGCTCACGGAGCCATTTCCCATAATTTATCATCAGTCCTGGATAACTGAGGAGATCCCAGAGAGCTGGAGGAGAACAAATGTGATGCCCATCTACAAGAAGAGTTGGAAGGAGGATCCAGGGAACTGCAAGCCTATCAGCCTGACCTCAGTGCTGGGGAATGTCATGAAGCAGCTCATCTCGAGTGCCATCACACAGCATATGCAGGACAACCAGGTGATCAGGCCCAGCCAACACAAATTTATGAAAGGCATGCCCCGCTTGACCAACATGATGTCCTTCTGTGATAAAGCTACACACTTAGTAGACGAGAGAAAGGCTGTTGATGTTTTCTATGCAGTCTCTGGTAAAGCCTTTGAAACTGTTTGCCAGAGCATTCTCCCAGAGAATTTGGCAGCCCACAGTTTCTACAAGTACACTGTTCCCCTGGCTAAAAAGCTGTCTGGATAGCCAGGCCCAGAGAGTGGTAGTGAATGGAATTACATCCAGCTGGTGACCAGTCACTAGTGGAGTCCCCAGGACTCAATGTTTGGGCAAGTCCTCTTTAATTTTTTTTATTGATATTCTGGACAAGAGGATCAAGGACACTCCAAGTAAATCCACAGAGGACAAAGCTGGGTGGGAGCGTTGATCTGCTGAAGGGCAGGAAGGCTCTGCAGAGGGATCTGGACAGGTTGGATCGATGCACTGAGGCCAATTGTGCGAGGTTCAACAAGGCCAAGGGCTGAGTCCTGCAATTGAGTTACAACAACCCCAGCCAGTGCTACAGGCTCGGGGCAGAGCGATGGGAAAGCTGCCAGTGGAAAAAACCTGAGGTTGCTGGTCAAAAGCTGTCTGAACATGACCCAGCATGTGCCCACATGACCAACAAAGCCAATGGCATCCTTGCCTGTATCAGGAAAAGTGTGGCCAGCAGGGCTAGGGAAGAGATTCTTCCCCTGTACTCAGCACTGGTGAGGCATCACCTCAAATCCTGTGCTCAGTTTTGGGCTCCTCACTACAAGAAAGACTTTGAGGTGCTGGAGTGTGTCTAGAGTAGGGCAATGAAGCTGGTGAAGGGTGTAGAGCACAAGTCCAGTGAAGTGTAGCTGAGGGATCTGTGGTGGTTTAGCCTGGCAAAAACGAGGCTCAAGGGAGACCTTATCACTCTCTGCAACTGCCTGAAAGGAAGTTGAAGGGAGGTGGAGATGAGTCTCTTTTCCCAAGTAACAAGCAACAGGATGAGAGAAAATGGGAAGTTGCACCAGGGGAGGTTTAGATTGAATACTAGGAAGAATTTGACCACAGAAAGGGTTTTTAAGCACTGGAGCGGGCTGCCCAGGGTAGTGGTTGATTCACCAGTCCTGAAGGTATTTAAAAGACATATAGATGTGGTACTTAGGGACAGGATTTAGTGGGGTACTTGACAGTGCTCAATGATTCTAAACAATTCTATGATTCTACAGTTCTAATCAGAGTCACTGGTTTCAGCCATGAGATGTAGAGTTACATGAAAAATAGAATAACCCTCCTTGCAGTATTTCTGTTACCAGCTTGATTTCCCAATTGGAATGAAGCATGTACAGGTGTGCCATCATAAAAAGAGCTATGACAGTTAATTTATTTCATTGAGCTTGAACTTTATTGCAAATTTTAATTGAATGTTATAGAATTTGAAATCCAATCTAATATTCAAACTAATTATATATATATATTGTGCACAGGGTAGGGACATACATAGATCTGAATAAAATAATCGTACTTTTTACTGCCTTGCTTATTTTCTCTTTATTTTTTCATGCAACAGTTGCAGGTGGTCTTGTTGTCTTCTCATGGGACTGCTCTGTATATGCCTGGTTTTGCATTCAGAGCCCTGAATCCTTCTCAGGGCTAATCAGACAGGATTATGACAATACTATTCATGTTAGGTCAGAAAAAAGTGCCCAGAATCTCATCTCCCATATTCGTTGAGACTGGATTTTTGCAGGGGTGCCTAGGTGAAGAAAAAGAAGTTAGGCACTTCTCTCAATGAGACTCCTTTTGCAAATAGGAGGTTTTAGTGTTGTACCCACATCGTTGTATTTAATAGCCCTTCTTGGGGCTTACTTACATCCGTTCAGCTAATTGCTTTTTGAACTGATTTATATTTTGGCATCAAAAACATCCTGCAGCAAGGAATTACACAATTTAATTACGTATTATATGAAAAGCAATTTACACTTCAGCCTGATAATTTACTTGGGTGCTTGCTGTTTTTTGTGTCATGAATGGTGAATAACATATCCTAAATCACTTTTGACCTGCCATTCATGACTTCATATATTTCAATTATACCATCCTTACTCATCCCTTTTCCAAATTTGAATAACCTTGCTTATAAAATTTCTCCTTGAATAGAAGTCATTCTCTATGCTTCATTATTAAAATTACCCTTGTCAGTACCATTTTAAATTCTGGCAATCACAGCTCAGTAGAACAATGAGTTTTAGTCTTCTGTTATTTTATAGTGGAACAATGCACAGTAAACAGTATGTGCAACACCAGGGACTTCACCACACTGTTATTTTTGTTAACACCTATCCTTTGTTTTCCTCTCTTGGACAGTAGTGATTCTATGAAAGTATTTTACCTGTAACCTCACAGCAGCTTAATCTTTCTAAGGACCTTGTTGAGACAATTTTGCAACAGATTCTTGCAAATGCATGCATACTGTACCAACTATATCAAATTTGTCTGTGTGCTCAAGAGATTTCTTCATGCAACAAATCAATGTGAAATGTGACTCCCCTTTACAAAAGCCACATTAACTGTTCTCCATTGCATCATCTTTAACCATGCATTTATTAATGCAACAATTTTCTAGCATTTGGAAAGGTTTACTCAACATGAAAGTGAGAGTAAGTTGCCTGTAGTTCTGTGAGTTTTAAATATTTTAACTCCTCATTAACCAAGTACCAAAACTAATTAGAAGGCTTACCTACAAATCACTACTTTGTACACAATTAAAAATTATCAATCACAATTAACTAAAAGTTCAGCAATGTCTCAGATTTCTCTCCTGAAACTCCTGGTTGAAAATGTTTTGACCCTGGTGATTTATTGCTACATGCCTATAATCTTTTCTACTGTTGCTACAACCTGAAACTGAAGGATGAGTCCAATCTATCACTGATCTGTACATTTACTGTGGAGCCCAGCTGTTAGAGCAGTACTTTGAAAATTCCTCCTTAGCTTTCTCTCAGTTTCTAGTTCTAGTGGATGCTGAAGCTGTATTTAGAACCCAAGTGTTCTAGAAATGAAAGTCTATTTTCATTTTATGAAAACCTTACTTTTTCTTCAAACACACAAATGTCTGCCAAGTTACTATTAACATGACTCTTACATGAGTAGATTGAACATCTGTACCAATGCATAGGATTGTTTATTCAAGCTGAAGATTGCTCTTTTCATTATTCTACACATGTAAAGAAATCAAACATTGCCAATTATATTCTGTTCCTGTTTCAGGTTTGTTCTTTCTATGAAAATTTCAAACTTAGAGAATATATGAAGTATTAATTTATCATGTTACCCTGAAAGTCTTGATGCTTAAACAGTAGTCTTTATTCCCTGTATCCATTACTGTATCTGTTTTTTCTATGTGAAGGCCCTGTGTTGTTTTTGCTGAACTACACTCACCCACCTGTACATATGCTGTTTGCTATCTGTGTACAGTCTTTCATTTAGCATTTTTGTAATTAGGTTCTGGAAAGATGATGTTGTCTAGGTGAAATTTACCTAAAAAAGCAATCAAAATTTACTAATGAGATTAAAAATCTAATAAAGTTGTAAAATGTAGATCCTCCATATACTTGGCAATTATGCTGTCAGTCTATGATTGGATTTCTATATAAAGAAGCTATAAGAGAACTCTAAGAATCTTGCATAATAAACAGTACAGATTTAAAGAAAGCCATAAAAACTAGACAAGTGTTTGCAAATTATAAAGTAATGTTACAGTAATTGTTTAAAACCTACAATTATTAATATGGTTATAAAACAATGTGATGAGCACTTCAGTACTTTTAGTCAAAAAGATGCTTTTTCATAAATTAATTTGAAAATTTATTTTACTGTTTGACAAAGTTATAGTTCATTAATACTTTACCTTCTGGTCTGGAAAAACTTTTAGAATAATAAAAAAATTATATTGTTTCAGATGGGTTTCACTACTCCATAAACAGACATTTTAACAGTTACTCAAACATTTAACATAGGATTTTCTCTAACAACTATTCATCAGCCGAAGTTCACCAATGTATTTCATTACATTCAAAAATGTATCACAACAGTGATTTAATCCTTTTCTCAACTTCAGCTGTTCTGCTCCATACACTGGTATCTCTTTCATGTTTTGAGTCATTGATAGAGTATTAAATTGCAAATGACCTCCTTTCAATCCTAGATCTCCCCTCTTGGACCTACTTAAGTTTCAACTCACATCTTACAAAAAAAGAAATTTCATCTTTTGCCTACTTATTTATGGCAGCAGAATTTTCCTTTGATCTCTCTTTTATGCAGCACTTGATGCCTCTGTATTTAATACAAACTGTCTAACTATTCATTTTATGTGAGTATCTTTCCACCTTACACACTAATAGTTTTTTGTGTCTATTCTCCTTCTGTCCCTTTTTTCCTAATCTTATAGATCACCATCTCACAGACCTTGATATTACACAAGAATTTTGAAGTTAAACAAGAATTGATTATTTCACTCACTATTATACCTTTGATAAATCAGAGCAAAATTTTAAAGATTGAAGTTTTACCTCTCCTTTTGACCAAAAAAAAGGTTAGATTTTTTTATTGTTTCTTCTCAGCTAGAATTGAAAAATAAAAACCAACCCACCATTAATTTATAAATACTTCAGGGGTTTAATTAAGTAAAAATACAAGGGAAATGTGTATACATAAATTCTATCTCTAGGACTGAGCTTTCCTAATCCAGAAATCACAGAAGCCGGGAAACACAGAATATAACAACAAATAGATATTTATTCTTTGGCACAGGCACACCAGAAGAGTCAGGAATAAAGATGAAGTCATTCAGAGTTCATAACCCTTTCTTTCTTCCAGTCTACTTCTTTTATTCCTCTATAGATAGTTTTGTATAGCATTTCTGAGAGTAGATACGTTCGTATGTGGGAATTCAGCTCTAGATTCACATTTTTGCATTTCACTCCAGAAAGTATGCCTGTAACTAAAGCAGCAGCCATCATAAGAAATGCAAGCACTGAGCTCCTGAGATGTACCCAAAGATATACAGTGTGTTAGACAGAGCATTCATACAACTAATGGCATGTACCCAGGTTCTATCAGAAAAAACCCGGAGGATGGGTGAAATGGTCCAGACTCATTTGATGTTTGGTTTCTCTAAGAGCCTGCACACAAGTAGATTTGGGAACTGTGGCCTGAAGCATACACATGTACCAGATGTGGCTGCTCTTCTGTTCATTGGGGTGAGGGGAGAAGTAGCTGCAAGGGTATATGGCTCACCATGCACCCCAACAGGCAAGTGGACAGGACTGGCTGGGAGATGTGGGATACCAGACTGAAGAGGTAATGTGAGTGGGACCCGGGAGGGAACATGGGCAGGAGAGTTGGTTTCAGATTGGGAAGTTTGCAGACACACATTTCGACACAAACTTATCAGGCAGTTGTGGCAGGCGTGTCATAACCAGTGCAGTAGCTGGTTGTGATGGTACCGGCTGCTCTGTGCCCTCTGAAAACCACCAGCCATATCCATGCTGATGTGGAGGTCTCAGTGTACCACAGTTAGCTCAGTACCATTACAGTAAAAGTCAGAAGTACCACTAGAGGGCATTAAAAACACCATAAATAACTTTCGTCTAACACCAACAAAAAGGCTTGAAAAGACCCAGATGAGAAAAGCCGCGAAGGAAGACAAGAATGGTACAGAAAATATATGGGTCCTATGCAGTGTATATTCACAGAAACAGAGCTGAACTGAAGGTGCTGAAGGTCCAGAGCTAACAATGCCAGACAGCTTTTACAGAGAAGACAAGTTAATACTAAATTTTATGTCAGCACTCAGATAATTAGCTAATTTACATATTTCAGCCTGTAGGCCATCTACTTAATGACTAGTGAATGTTATAAAACTATGACAAAAATTATGTTGCATACAGCACCTAAAGATCAAATGGTGATCTTTAGCTTCATTGAGGGCAATAGAAACAGCGGTGGGTAACAAACGCTTTAGTCTTGCCAGCCGAGGCAAAGAAAATTGTTGAGATGTCTGTGCCGGTTGGAGCAGAAGGGCAAAACAAAGGGTGCCTGCAATCATCCAAAAAGCAGAGTTCTCATTTCTATTGCAACAGTTAGACATTTTTGCTTCATATTATCTCAGCTGTGCAACAGAACAAAAGACACAAAGGAAAAGGCACCTTGTAAGTAACAAGGTCTGTCAAGTATTGTCACTTATAGAAATACATGTTAAGTTTTCCTGCAGGCTTTTCCCGGCACTGGAGAATTTTTTTCACTGAATTATCGGATTTATCTTATGAAAGAAATTTAAAAAAAAAAAGGAAAACTTTGCCTATGGTGTAGTCACAACATTTCTTTTTAGAGGCTCAGTGTCCCAAATGGTCACATAAACTGAACCTCCCTACTGGAGTTTGCGTTGCCTAGAGGGATCATATGAAAGATTTATTTATTGTTTAGAGTTATTCTTCAGGGGAGCAATGTCCCTCTGGATCATTTGATTTTGTTTCTGGTCTGAAAAAGTCTGCATACAAATATGTTATACAGGGTAAATCAAAGGAGTATCAGCCCTTTAGGCCAGTAGGTCAAGCAGGACCACAAATACTTCACAGAGGAGTGTGGAAACATGAGAAAATGGAAGACAGACACGGACGAGAGAAAACCCCAGTATTTCTTATGATAGAGGAGGAAAAATGAATTAAAGTTGTGAACATGGCCTAAAACCTTGAGTCAGCTATGGAATCCCAGTTTTGACATGTACAATATATTTCCTCCTATCACCAATGAAGAAAAAATATAGAAAGCTTCTTCCATGCAAAAAAGGCAGAAAATAGACAAGCATACTCAAAGAAGAGCCTTTTTTTAAAAAAAAGGTCTCCCTGCTGACACCGAAGTATATGAAAAAAAAACAAACCTGAAAACAGTAAGAAAAATAGAGCCAAGCTGGTAAATAGAATTTTAAGTTTTAACATAAAACCTCTCCATACAACAACCATATTTATTGTAAATTTTTATCAACTAATTTTTTGCAGAAAATAAATTAAAGCTGAGGGAAAATTTCTTATGAGATTTGTCAATGTTGATGCATTCCTGTAAAAAAGTGACATCCTCAGCCACAAGCTATATTGTCACATGCATATTCCTAACATTTCAGACTACAGAGACTCACAGATTTAGTACTGACTTTAGAAGACAGCATGGCTGATCTTACACATTCCTGACCCTTTAGAAGTATGGGGTTCAAGAGGAGCATCCAGCAGAGCACTGTGACAAAGGAGAGCTTTCAGCTGGTGAGCAACCTCTCTGGGAGAGAGATGCAGATCTCTTTCTTCTCCTTACTTTACCCAGATTCTTATTATAAGTTTCAGCTCTTGCTTTTTGCTGTTCAAAATTCAAAATGTTACAGAGGTTCAAATTTTCCATTTGAAGTGCGTGGCATTGGCAGAGAGACCACATTCCCTGAACCAAATGATGTGACAGTCACCCTAACAGTTTAATTTGTGAGGCTCTTTTAGGAAAATATAAATTTCTCTAACATACCCCAATTATATTATCATAAGTTGCCTTTATATCATCCAATAATGCTTACTTTATAAATATTAAAATAAAATATTTTGCATGAGAATCACACATAATTAATATAGTATATCATATGTAATATGGTCATTTCTGAAGTCCCTTACAGTGAAATTATTTTTCATTTTAAGCTCTCATGATGGTAGCAACGTTTAAAATTACTACAATTCCATTTACCTTAAGAAGAAATATTAATTTTCCTGCTGCACTTACAAAATCATGAACAGAAGGACTATTACATGTTTTAAGACATTAATAGAAGCACGACTTTAAATGGACATTAATGCACAAGGTAATACAAAGCTATGAGGGTTGTAGACATCCTGTTTGGAGTCTTTTAGGACAAAATATCTTTCACACAAACATTCCTTATCTAACTTTTTATCAGACCTCCAGTAATCCTTATGGTTTTCTTTAAAGTAATTTTTTTTTTAAGAGAAAGGGGTCTAGTCTGATATCATTGATTAGATGTGTACTAATCAAAACGAGAAGTCACATTTGGAAACTGCTCTTTACCACTGAGTTGACAACACTCAATTTTTATTTCTTGGTGTGCCCTTAGATAAGTTGTCATTCATGATCAACTAATGACATCCAGTCTTTGTTGTAATTTCTCTTTCAACAAATGTACCATGTCATAACATTCAGCAAATATAAGACCAGATATGATTAATTTCTAAGAGAGTATAAAAATAAATCCACAATATTTAGGACACTGTGACAAAAAATAAATTCACTGAAACACTACTGAAGACATGAAATACATCAACCTACATTAACAATCCCTGAAGAACTTAATATAAAAATACCAAATTATTTAACACTCTCCTAGAAAACCATCGATCCCCTCAAAAAAAAAACCAAAACGCACCAACAAAAAACCCCAAAAAAACCCAAAACCAAAACCTCACAACAAACAAAAAAACCCAAACAATAAAATCTTTGGAAATATTTTCATGAAAAACATATCATTGGTTTCAGTTTTCCCTCTATGCATTCACAAAATTAAGTAAATCTGTTAACCTTGCAGTTCTTCTGGAAATGAGAAAAAAAGAGTGGTAACCTTTTTTTTCTAACAAAATTTCACGATTAAGTGGTAACAGCTGTCTCTCTTTTTTTTTTTTAATAGAGTATTAAGTACTGTAGGAACTGAACAATAAGCTAGAACCTGGGGCAACTTCCTTTTTTCACTATTAGTTTGTAGATTCAGTGATATTCCGCAAAAGTGAAAGTTTCTACTATCAGGTACAAGAGGAGATACATTAACAAAGTAAAAAAGATGCTACATAAATGTAATTTTAATACCATATATATGTATACATATGTAATCCAAAAGAAGATTCATTCCTGTCTTAAATGTAATCAGACATTCAGTTGACCACCACAACTGTGTAGCAGTCAACAATTATTAGATATGTTGATATTCTCTTGGAGGCAGCAAGTCACAGAAAGGATATGCCGTCTTGACTGAATCTTTATTTCCTCAAGAGAAAGGAAAATATTTGTGGTAATGTCAAAAGTTGTGGGGTTTTTTTTCAGCTGAGGATCCATATATTTAATGATTGCTTGGTCATAGAAAGCAACACTACCTTGCTTTAGAAGTCAGAGAATATATTTTAAGTACTGTGGTCAACACTCTGGAGGACTTTGTTGTTGCAGTGGCTCTTTCTTTGCCATTTTTTATATTTTCCAAGATATTAGCAAGAACAGCAGCATCGAGAAGTGTTTCATGCTAAGATTCTGTACTTGGATTATTTCAAATAATACTGTTATCATGCAGACATACAATTGCAAACAATTTTAGAATAATTAAAAATATTTCTGCATGTACAACTTTTTGCATGTAGTTTGATTTCAATTAATGTTATGTTTACCAAGCCAGGCCAAATTGCATTTCCATACACCTTGTCAACTGTAAATTCTTTTTTTTTGTACTGTGCTGCCACTCTTACTTGATGAAAGATTTCTATCACTGTCAGTGATCCACTTTCCATCCATTTCTAACATTACTTTAGCACTAATAATACATCAAATTTCTGTCAGATTGGTGATTGTTCTACTAGTTCTGTGATGTATTTTATTAGACCAATAAAGCCTAGATATTGTGCCTCGTGCAGATAGTATACAACGCTGAAAAACACAAGATAATTCTCATTAGAAAACAAAACAATGGCTGCATAGGATTATTCAAGGTAATTTTCACCTATTCTGGAAATATATTTAAAATGTACTATCATGCACTTCAGCAGTATCTGAAGCAGCTTCTACACTCAGTAAAAATGTAAGAAATTTAAGATGCTTTTCTTTAAAATAATCTTTCTCTTGATGGAGCAATTATCATAAAGGTAGCTCAGATGCTTTCAGGGGAATGCGAAAGCATTTTCCAGTCCAGCTGACCATGTTCTTGTCTTCAGGCAGTATCAGAGGGAATTGAGACCTCATATTAAACGAAAGTGTTTTCCATCAGAATTTTGACTAAAAATTCTAATCCACTTCTTCTCCAAGCCACAAGGAACCTTTTTTTTTCTCTGTTCAGTATTATCACCAGGCTCTGAGACCTTGAAAATCCACCAGTACCACAGAAAAGTCTGTTAATGGTTGGACTTTTCCATATGGAAGCAACCAAGTCATAAAATAATTTTCCAGAGAAATTGGTAAGATCTGTACCTGGTCCCTGCTATAGTAGTAACTGGACCCAAAGCCTGTATGTAACAAGCAGATAGCTCTTGCTCAGATAGGAATTGACTCTCCCATATGTTTTCTTCCTTCATGGCTGTCTCCTTACAAAATTTACAGACACAAAACTAGCATTTTGGATAATATTGCTCAAGAGTTGGCACAAATTACATAGTTTTGGTCAAAGTTTTGCCTTTTTTTTTTTTTGAAAGTTGAGTTTAATTATTTTTACATGCTAATTATTTTGCTGGCTACATTGCTTAGTGTCTTAGATTACAGTAAAATGTAACCAAAGATATGTATTCTATCACCATCTGTTGAAACCAGGTGGGGCAGTGTTCTTTATCTCTTCTGTGACACACCCCTGATAACTCCCTCTGGGGAGACATCTTCTGTTAATGGGCCATCCAGCCTCACTGTGTGACTCATAAATTACGTCAGCCCACTGTGAGATGCTCCGCCCAGGGGGAGGAACCAGCATTCCTACCTGGATATAATCTGAGGTTTGGAACACCACAGGCAGCCCTTACCTACTGGGTTCTCAGATGACAAGAGCTACATAACCACCACTGGACCTTCAGAGGAAGACCAGACCTTTCTACAGGATCACTGCTTCAACAGAACCACTTCAAAGAGGACTGCAGCCACCTCTTAATCAGACTGCTACCACCAGCCTGCCCGGCAGGGTGTCAGGTCCTATCCTGACTCTGTCAGGGTTAAGCCAGTGTTTCTGTATTATTGCCTTGTTATATATACTAGTAAAGAACTGTTATTCCTATTTCTCATATCTTTGCCTGAAAGCCCCTTAATTTCAAAATTATAATAATTTGGAGGGAAGGGGGTTACATTTTCCATTCCAAGGGAGGCTCCTGCCTTCCTTAACAGACACCTGTCTTTCAAACCAAGACACGTAGATGCAAAGGTGTGATTTTGTCTGAAAGCTGAATTTGTTTCTTTTTTCCCTTTTTCATTTGGCAGAGGAAGGATAAATGACAGTCATGTAAAACAGGTGGTGAGCAGTCACCTTGAAATGGCTAATGGTAGCTGATTGGTAGCTCCAGTATAGCCATTTCTGGATTTATGGATAAAATACTGGAGTTTAGTGGGTTTTATTTTTAAAGATAAAAAGGAGGAACACTGGGCTTTATTATCTTCTTGCCAACAGTCATCTGAAAATCACCTCTGAACAAATCAAATAGTCTGATCTTCTAAATTTTATGCCCTTTTCCCTGCTAAATCTGTCTGCTTTCCATGAGCATGAGAGAAAGATTATAGTGCAAATTCTCTGAATCACTCATCCTTTGTGCCTCAATGCTGGTGAAATTATAGAAGTAACATGCTTAGATGAAACCTCCTTTACACAAAGTTGTGTTTCCTAACCTTTTTACCTGAGGGATTATCCTACAGTAAGAGTGATATGCTCAGGGGCCATAAGCAGGAATCTGTCTACTTTTCTGCCGTGAGAAGAAGTGGCACAATCCTTTCTGCCATTGTCTCCCATTTTCTCCCTAAATTTAGAAAAACTGTTGCCAAAATACATTCAAAATATAGGCATTTGATGTCTCTGAATACTGCATAAAAATCAAATAAAATGTGTGTCTGGAAACAAAGCTGGTGCTGAAATTGCACTGAAGCCTCATCCTTTGCAAGTTTGCTTGAACAAATACTTCAGCTGAAGCAAGTGTGATTTTTCAACATGTTTTTGTCTGGAAGCTTGACCCTAAGGAAGAGATTCTCCAAATAGAAGAAGGACCAAAACAGCTAGATTGCTGTTTCCTTCTCTGTTTTGTAAGCTTAAAAAAAAAAGGAAACTCAAAACAAACCTTTTAGCCACTGACTATAGAAAAAATAGACTCTTCACAGTATTTCTTCACAGAATAGCAACTAAGCCAGATGCTGCTGGCTGTGAACTAGTGAATTTCACTGTTATTAGCTTGATAACTTCTACATAAAGCAAATTTAACCTTTTCAAGCTTAATATCAATTCATAATATGTCATGCTTTGACCCAGGCGTCAACCAAGCCCCAGCCAGTCACTTGCTCATTGCCCACCCTCTGCGGATGGGAGAGAGAACTGGAAGTACAAAAGTGAGTAAACTCGAGGGTTGAGATATAGTTTAATAGGGAAAGCAAAAGTCACACACAGGTAAAGCAAAACAAGGAATTCATTTACCACTTCCCAGTGAGGCAGGTGTTCAGCCATCTCCAGGAAAGTCAGGCTCCATTACCAACGATGACTTGGGAAGAGAAAAGCTATCACTCCAAATATCGCTCTCTTCTTTCATCTTTCCCATGGCTTTTATTGCTGAACTTGATGTCATATAGTATGGGATGTTGCTTTGGTCATTTGAGGTCAGCTAACCTGGCTGAGTCCCTTCCCAACTCCTTGTGCACCCCCCACGTCCTCACTGGTGGGGTGGGGTAAGGAGCAGAAAAGGCTTTGGTTCTCTCAGCAGGAGAGTTCTGCTCAAGTAAGCTCTGCTCAGCAATAATGAAAACGTCCCTGGGTCATCAACACCGTTTGCAGTGCAAATTGAAAATACAGCTCCATACGATCCAAGGTGAAGAAAATTAACTCTACCCCAGCTGAAATCAGTACACAATGACTACAACACCCTAAGGCTGAATTCAGACCAGATATTTCCACACTATGAATACCACTTGTGTACACTTGCATTTTTCTAAAAATGGTACTTAAAGGGAAAAAGACAACTAATTACCCCCACTAAGTCTTCCACTCAGTTTTATTATGGGAGTTTTTGAATTCTTTTCTAGAAGTTCAGCTTCAGAAATCTGCAGAGTGCTGTAATTACATTAAGACATGAGAAAAGTTCACATAGCAATGCATTTTCATCTAAACCCACACCTCCAGAATACTGATGAAGAGGAAAAATAAGAACGAGAAAACAAATATACCAATATTACATACTGCTGCAAGTCCCCTTGGTGGGCTATATGATACTACTTCATGAATAAAGATGGAGTAAACTACATTTGTAGCATAATAAGAAAAGGTAATTAGTGCCATCTATTCACCACAGTTAGAATTTGACTAGAACAATTTGATTACTTTTATCACATTTTAAACTTTGAGTAAGATTTTCAGCTCTGTAATCCAGTTAGTGGTAAAGTGTGGAGAATATAAGTCAGCTTCCCAATATGATTGATGAGTATGTGCTGCACAGGAAAGGAGCTGGAAAAAATACAGAACTCATAATATAGACACTGTCTGCTTGCTTTAAAGCAAATCTCTTCTAAATCAGTTTGAATCCTTCAGCATGACTAAAATATAAGCTTAGTATCTTCTCCAAGCAAACAGGAAATGGAAAATTATTCATGGGAGAGAGGAGCCCTTTTTTTGATTTTAGCTTAACACTGTGATCTTTCAGATATGCATTTATTATTTATACTTTGCTAACTCCCACATCTTGCTGAGAATTGGGCTTTACTCATGCTGGGTGTTTTACAAACACAGAGGTAATTATAGCGATAGACTATTTCAAATTCGAATATAAATCTATTGGCAAGAGGTTGAGTAATACACCCCGAGACAAAGTCAAGCACAAGGATTTAAATGCCCAGGCCCAGACCTTTGTTTTCAGTGATGGCAAAGCAGCCTTGGTACAGTGAGGCACATTATTATCAAGAATCTGCACTAGTAAGAACTCCCAGTGGTACTCCTATAAAGACGCTATATGAGGTTAGAGGTTCATTTGTTGCCTCTTCTCCTGAGACCTATAAGTCAACTCATCCAGATCCACAACTTGATCTCAAGTAGTAATGGCAAAAGCAAGCAGACAAGCCACTCAACTTCTTTGAGGGAGGGGTGTCATTTAACTACCTGTGCACTGCACACTTGAAATCCACAGAAGTGTTAGGAAATTACTTATTCCCATTAATTGATTATGATCTGTGTCACATCAAGAGTGGAATGTTTTCCAGAAAGAAGATTTTGCTATCCTGAGCTGTGCTTATTATGCTTTCCAACTCCTTATTTTAGCTTCCTACAAAATTAAGGTCATTTAATGTGACAGTGATGATAATGTGAGAGATTTTGATTGTCTCTTTCTAACAAAGATTTTTCTGTCAATGAAAATGTGGGAGCTTTTCCTAGATTATGAGATAACTAGTTATATTGAATTCTGTTATGAATAATCATACTGTTTTCTGATATGATTTTTTGATAACCGTTCATGTGGTGTGTAGTTTTGTTCTGGTGATACAGCTTAATGTACCAGAATACAAATTATGTTTCTTTATAAAATATTTAAAATGCTGTGGGACTACTCTTTTTTTATATTTAATTTCCACCCACAGTTTTCTGGGGACTTCTTTATGACAAGACTTTTCTTCTTTTTTGTAAATGTTGTGGAATATGAGAACTTATATTTTTCCTGCCATTTCCCTGGTGTTCTGCAATTTTTCTTTCAAAAATATAAATCTATTTAAAATGGCCCTAAGGTCAGGGAATTATCCAGGGTTGCAATCTAGCAAATTAAATGAGAAGATTTAAATCCAGTCCTTATTTGGATCAAAATATTGCCTTAGCAATACTCCAAACCTGCAGTATCAGGTTAATTGTCTCCAGCTGCAGGGGTCCTTATTTCCATGACAGGTGCTTTGGTTCATCTCTAGCACTGGTTGTTCAATGCATGCTTGTCTGGTTCTTTGATTTCTTCGGAACACACAGTATATATAAGTCTACTCTGAAGAGATAGTTAAATACTGCATTTATCAGTATTATTAACCATTTAAGGATTTTAATGCAATTTTCAAAATATTGAAAAAAATACTACTCTATTTAGTAGAGGACAGTCATTTCCTTTTTGAAACAGAAATTCTGAAACCCTGAAAAATTTAATTGACAGGCCCAAAATTCCAGAGGAAATACAAAATAATTGTAGTAAAATGAAAACTCAAAACTCCTTCTTTTAACCTAACTACTTTAGATTTGACCATTTCATAACACTAAATGATTTTATCACATAGTTTCTCTGCAAGGTGAGCAGTACCATTATCCATGATACATAGATTACATATGTGATTTAAATTAAATATAGGCACCTCAGCAGAAAATTAGATCTTCAAAACTCTTGTACTTTTGCCTCTTATCTCTGGAGGCATCTGGTGATGTTCATTCACTGGCTATAATTTTGATTTCTTCTCTCTGTTAAAAAACAATTATTTTCAACAGGAGAAGATGCAAAGACTACTGTTTGATAGCATTTTCTGGAGAAAGAGTAACAAGAAAACTATTCAGCAAAAAGAGGAATTCAGTCTTTCTGGCTTGAAACATTTCACAATAGAATATTCCAGGTGTAGATGTTATGTGGGAAATAATAGTGTTAGATTGCCTAAGGAGGGCATCTGAACTCTGAAGAGACTGATTGTATAATAGTTAATTTTCCTCTATATCTCTATGATCAAACTATCTACAGATATATTTTTCGCCCAGTGGATTATACTGGTTTTGTGTAACTCCCCAGGGAAGTTTGGGAAAGATTCAAAGGGACAGGCAGCCAAAATTTAGGTGTAAAACTGCAGGACAAAATTACGAAAGTACTTCTGTAAGTAAAGACAAGTATCCAAAACTGACTTACTGCTGTGGCAGGAAATTGAATCTGTTCTAAGTTGCTGGTTGCCTTTTGGCCAGACTTCAAGATTTACAAACTGGTTGACTCAAATACAAACCAGTTATCATTTTTTCTTTCTGAAAAACAAGTGCTTGCCAGTGAGCACAGGACAGAAACTATTATTGACTCTCCATGTGACCTCAGACAGGTCATATTAGCCCAGAGTCTTTCTTCTTTTTGTTAATCATATTTTCCACTTTGCTCAGATTTTCATATAGAAAAAAATGTGCAGCTTTTAATGCTGAATAAATGTTTCAAATTCTCCTGAGCATTAAGGCATTGCTCTGATATTTCAAGGTATAGTTACTGCAAAAGATGAGAAAATGTCAATTAACATAATGTAAGTCAACAGAGCATGTGTTATGGCAGGGAAAAGATTATAAATGAGTAATAATGTAGAGTGTTTCCAGATGGAATGAACGCCAGCTGACAACATCACCCCATTCTTTGTCTGACTGGCCCACAGGGCTACAGAGGGAGTGAGCAATGTAATGGATCATTGGAGAACATGTGCCCATGCTAACTAGTGCAGTTGGCTGCAGCTGGATTAACTAGGTAAGCCATGCAAGATGTGTGTGCATGCATGTGTGTTTGGGGTGTGTGTGTGTTACAGAATACATTGTAGGAATTTGTGTGAGAAGTGAAGTGATGTGTTGTGCTTTACCCCCAGCCAGCAGCCAAGCCCCACACAGCTGCTTGCTCACCTCCCCACCAGCAGGATCAGAGAGAGAATCAGAAGGGTGAAAGATAGAAATCTCATGAGTTGAGATAAAGACAGTTTAATTAGGAAAGCAAAAGCCACGCACACAAAACAATCAAAACTAGGAATTCACTTCTTCCCATGGGCAGGCCATCTCCAGCAGAGCACAGCCCATCACACGTAATGGTGACTTGGGAAGACAAACACCATCACTCCAAACGTCGCCCCCTTCCTCCTTCTTCTCCCCACTTTATATACTGATCATGATGCCACATGGTCTGGAATATCCCCTTGGTCAGTTTGGATCACCTGCCCCAGCTGTGTCTTCTCCCGACCTCCCATGCACTCCCACCTTTCCTGCCAGCCTGGCCATACAAACAGTAGAAAAGGCCTTGACTCTGTGTAAGCGCTGCTCAGCAACAACAAAAACATCTCTATTTTATCAGCCTGTGCTCAGCACAAATCCAAAACACAGCCCCTTACAATGGGAAGAAAATTACCTCAGCTGATACTAGCCCATGATGTTACGCCCCACTGCATCTTCACTGGGATCACTCTGGAAAAACTCAATTCCATTGGGCTCTCCACATACTTCAAATAATAATGTCAATAACTGACCGTTTGGAGTATAGCCACTGAAATTACCTGAGGTGGAAGGACTTCTTACAGTCAGACCTCAAAATGTCAATCTTTCAATCTTCTCATTCTTTTTTTTCTATTTTTGGGAGATAGAGATGCATTACATAGCAAAATGCCATACAGTGAGCAAGCAGTATGATGCAGTACCAGGCACATGCCCAGATTAGCTAGTTCGGTGGAGAAAATAAGATTATCTTGGGCAAATTCTCTCATTGCTGCAGCTGCATAGCACTCTTGTACATTGTGTAGATTCCGTAGATGCATGCATTTTGAAATGGAATTATGGGATAGAAATACATTGTATCTGTTGAAGAGAATAGTACTTACTACTATTTTTTATTATTCAGTTGTTTTACTGGGAGATGTCTCAGTCTTCCTTTTGATAAGCAAGTGTAAGTAAAATGCATTCTATAAAATCTGCTTGAACAAGTTGTCAAGAAAAACTGGTGGACAGTATATTTCCAGAGGTTTTCAAATGTAGAATAGCTTCTTTCTAAAGGATATAATTAGTCAGACTTAAGTTCTTAGGAGTAGCTGCAATGAAACAGGACAATATGAAATTGAGATAAGTAAAGCACTTCACTTAAAATTTATGTCTCTCTGAAGTTATCTTGAGAACCATGACAACCCCTGGCTCTATTACAATCTTGCTAGGTAGAAAAATAGCCCTTGCATCTCCTTCTGTTCAACACACTTGAGCAATGAGCACTTATTGTTGTCACTGTTGCCGGTGTAACAGCTGCATTAACACTATTTCACGAACAAGGCATTTCTCCCACCTTGTTTGGGATACACATAGGAACAAGAAAAATGCTTTGGAAGTCAGATTGGAGATGAAAATGTTACAGTAGCTCTTGAGAAATTGAATGGTCATATATTTTGTAAGATATTTCTGAAATAGAGAAGTTATAACGAGAAACATGGAGATGCATCGAAGCAGGATAAGAAAGGCACAAGTGAGGATAAAGTTGTCTACCATGAACACAGAGAAAAAGGAAAGCAACTAATAATTTTCTGGAAGCAGTGAGACAACTTTTGGGATACATATGAAAGATGGGAAGGATATCAGCTAAGAAAAATCCAGAACAAAGTAGAAGAAAAGATGTATTCAAGTTAAGAAGTATAGTTAAGAATTATTAGAATTCTCTCTACTTTTACTAAGATTTCCATCTGTATTAAATATTGTATAAAGTCTCATATAGAAGTGTATATAGACTATCTGTAGAGGCGACTTTAGTTGCATGTCCCCCTTCCTGCCCCAGGCCACACTATGATTTGAGAAATTCTCATCAGGCCTTGGTCTTGATGAGCTGCACCTGAATAAGCCCCTCTCCAGCTTATCAGGGTCTTTACATTATCATATTGGGGTATTTAATCAGAAAAGGTTGGTATTATAGTTCCAAATCCTATATAATTTTCTATCATCACTAACACTTTTTCTCTGTTAAGAAAAAGGTTTACTGGTGATTAAAATCCAGAAATAAGTGCTTGATTCTCTCAAAAATTATTATTTTTAATCTTTGTCCATCGTTGCAAATCATCATGTCCATGTCATCAGTGTGGACATGTGTGCTATGTATCAAGGGGTGCAAACTTTAATTAACATTCTTTCATGAGCCCCACTGGGTTTAATATGTTTAGATTATTAATAAAATTAGAGAAATGCTGCATTTCATCCTGTATTTCTACAAATCTGCAGCTGAAACAAACAATATCACTGCAGATCAAAAGACTTGAAATTTGCCTTTAGGATTTACGCAGACTACTCATTTAGTTCAGATTGAGGTCATATGTGATTGCATATTCATTGGCACAGTAGAAAAATCTTTGCATGCTACATAGACTTTCTTGTTCTTTCACAAACTCGCTGAATAGCTGTGGTAAGAAGGGACCTCTGAAGGTCTCCTGATCCAAAACTCCTGCTCAAGGGAGGAGTTCATTGTCATGGGTTGAAACTGAGTTGATTGACAAGCTTTTAAGCCAATGCGCTTTTGTGAATTTTGCATATTTAAACCCCGTGCAAGGGCGGGAAGTTCCTCTCTGGTTCCCGGTCTCCTGAGGGAAGAAGCGGGGGCTTCCGAGCCCCGGGTAGCCTCCGGGCCCGGCCTGGACTCCTGCCTGCCCCCCCTCACCCCTCTCCCTTCCCTCAGAGCCGCAAGCAGCTAAACTATCTATGGACTGCTCGACAACCGAATTCATCCGGCTCGGCTTCTGAATCAGGAGGGGCCTCCCCTCCCCCTTCATGCAGCCCGGGGGGAGCCTCCTCTCCCCCTCCTGCAGCCCGCGCAGACCCAGCGGGACCAGCGGAGCCTCCTTTTCCAGCCTGCACAGCTCGCACC
>VZTE01000834.1:300515-349468 GCA_013397775.1 Eulacestoma nigropectus | reverse complement strand
GAGGGAGAAAAAAGGGGGGGGGGAGGAGTTTTTGCTTGGAGAGTGCTGGAGGGAAGGGGGTTTTGCTTTCACTTCTTTTTATTTCTTGTTACTTTAAACTCTGTTGGTAATAAACTTCTTTATATTCTTTAAAGTTTTAGGCCTGCTTTGCATTTCTTCCAATCCTTATCTCACAAAGTGAAATGCATGTGATTAAACCACTACATTCGTATAGGCTTTTTGTAAAAGAGCAAAGTAGAAAGATTTCTGCAAGATCTATTTGATAGAAATAGCGTAGAGTTTGGAGGGAAAATGCATAATTGAAAATTTATACATGGGGCACAGATATCCCTTAACCTGTAGGCCAGCAGCCAGTGTGAAACACAGGTACAAGAGCAGTGGCACAGATTTTGGGGCAGATGCTGTATTTGATGCAAACAGTAGTGGATAAATGAATCAATTACAACGAGATGCAACTTTAAAAAAAACCCAAATGTTTCTGTCATACCACTGAGACCCTCAACCTGTATTTTACAAAGACATTCATATTGTAGCCTCACTTCTGACAAAACAACAAGGTAAGTCACAGTTGTTGCTGAGGTGGGAGTTTCTCCCACTGCTTATCTCCACCAAAAGCCTGAGAATCCATCTCTGCAAATGTTCAGACACAAATCTTCACCATATAGACAGAAATGAGATTACCTGAGTCCTGATTTAATCCTTTAATCAACCTGAGTTGATTAAAGATGAAAGATTCTGATCTTGAAAGCAACTTCTCACACTCCCTTCCTACTAACTTCAAGCATTCAATGCATTAGTTTAGACACTTTGTATCATTGTACACACATTATCCTGATAGAACGCTACTAAGGATTCAGGTGTTACTGATGTGTGTAAGTATGGATGATGCTGTCTCAGACCATGATACACATCACCTACTGACCCAATTCTGGAAGAGGCCTCTGGCATACTGTGAGGGAAGCGCAAAAGCCCAGGAGAAGAAAATGGTGATATTTTTCCTCCAGTGAGCGACAACTTGTATCACGTTTTCTCAGCCAAAGGTGCTAGAATTGTCCTCATCACCCTGAGCTGAAAGTCAAGCCTACTTTGTATTTAGCAAAATAAACTGCAAAGAGTTTAAAGCATTCCACGCATTTCATAACAGGAAAAAAATTGACTTAGCATTGCTCTTGCTGTAAATTTGGACATGGGAATAAAATTGAATTGGTTTCTAATATATCTGAAATAGAGACAATAACACCACAGAAATTAAAATGGTTATGCTTTTTTATTTAATAATTGTTATTTCTATGCAACATTAAAAAAAAAAAATTATGTTTCCTAGCTATTTCAACATACTTAAACCTTCCTTTTCTTCAAAAACTTTAAAAAACCCCAACACTTTCTGTGGAATAGATGCGATTAATATGACCAGTCACAGATGTCTCCAATTATGTAGGAGTTATATAGGGAGACAAATCAAGACTTCTCTAAAAATCAAATGTGGCACTACCAAAGCAGTCTGTAAACATGAGAAGTATTAGTGCCTAAGTGACCCAAATGCTTTAAACAAAACAGGCTTTTTGTTTGACTGTGAAAGCTGTGACAAAACAAAACTTTTACTCAGTTCATCGTATTCAGTTTTTGCATATATTTTTGTGTAATCATGGAATAGAAACCATAAATGATGCAAGACATAATGTATGAATAAAGAATAGCTGAGGTCTTCCGCCCTAGTAAAAATCCAAACACAACAATAACAACAAACCCTTCAGTGCACTCAGCCAAATTCATAGATGAAACTAGAATTTCATCTTTTTTTCCTCTGACCTTAATGTTTAAACTATTATTCAGCATAGATAAATCAGCCCAGCAAGACTATTTAGAACCAGGTCTTTCTTGGCAGCTATTTCATCTCATCCCATCTCGTTAGCATTAAAGTTGCATATCTGGGAAAATAAACTATGTAAAATAAACCATGGTTTTCAAAGTTAATGATGATGTTACATATCTTTGGTATATATGTCTAGCTTCATCAGAAATCAAAAGCAAGCTTGCAAGTTTTGTGGATTTCCTAAATATATTCTGTTAGTCTATTGAGAAAATGCCTAACCTTATTTTGTTTCATACTCTCAGAAGCCATTTGACCATGTGAATGCAAATGAAATCGACGTGTTCTGATCTGGAGATGTCTTGCATGACTGTGAAAGCTGTAAACATGTGAAACAAGATTAATAATCCCGGTAATTAATTCATGGCAAGAATTCTCAGTGATATATCTGAAATGCTTCCAATTGAATCTCTTGTAGTGCAGATTTTTCTAGAAAAAGAAATACTCCTGGCTTTCTGGGGTTTTATGTGGTAACCAGGTGTTGGTGAGGCTACTTTCCTTGTTTTATTTTGTGTTTATGACAAACACTGAATTCACTAATCTCAGGCAATACAATCCTTTTAACTTTTTAATTTTGGTTTTGATTTTCTTTGTGCTGAGGTTTTTTTTTTGTATTGCCACAGAAGATTAATACTAGCGACATGTCTCTAATCTCTGTGGAGAATACATATAAAATCAGTTCCCAGCATGTTAAGGTTTCTTAACCGAGGTTTAAAAAATTCCTACCATTTCACTTTGCCCAGATCTCCATAGAGACTGTGCCATATTACTGTGTCAGTCCACTATTTCTGGTAACAGATGCCAGATTAAATAAGCAAATAAATGAATAAATAGGCAAGAACACATATACTCCAAAAGCCCCAGCAATTTAAGGCCATCTCCTTATGGCACTCAATTTTTCAACTAATCATTTCCTCACAAAAGTATTTCCCTATTTTCCCATTTGTTCATTCAAAAGTATTCAATTAAGCAGATACTGGACTCAAGTAATCCCTTGTCTATTTAAAATAAAAGAACTTAAAATATTAACACAAAAATAACAACACTACATTCTTTATCAAATCTTTAGAATTAAAATAATAATTTTAGGTTAATGCTGCTAATGAACACTAAGAAAACCAAACCCTGTATACCACCCCTTTCATTTAATTGAAAGCAACCTGAAAATTTCCTTGAATTAACTGGTACAAAATTAGTTTTTCTTAATTTTACACAAAAGAGAACAGTACCTTTATATTGGTTTTATTACTTTTATTACTTAAATACTTCTTTTTTTCAGGTATAAGCAGTGACTGTCATATGTTTGTGGAAAATACAGTTCTTTGTTTGATTTACAAGGACAAATTACTGCCTAGATTTCTCTGCTTTGCAAAAAATTACTTTGTATTTTCTGCCTCTCTCTTTTTAAGACAGAGATCATCAATAATATTATTATATAAAATAAATACACAGAAATATATTTCTGACACGATAATTTAATAAGATTAATGTGTTGGAATTATGAGTTAAAATCACAAAAATGTGTGAACTGTCTCAGCTCTTACTCACTACCTCATGCCAGGTACCAGCTACCTTCAGTATACACTGGAATTGTGTAATCCAACATAGACATCTTTAATTATACAAGGAAATCAAATAAAAATAAATTCTCAAGAGAAAACTCCAGTGTAATCCAAGACATAATCTAATTATAAAGGAAAGTAAGTTATTAAAAGCGAAGTATTTTGATTATAAAGAATAATTAAGAAGCAAGCAGATAAACAGCTCTCATCTCTATGAGGAAGTAGAAATTTATTGATGAAAACAACAGAATGAGCCTGTCTCTATGCTCATGTTTAAAAAAAAAGGCTGAAAATAGGTAACTAGGTATAAGAATAAAACAATTTCAGATTATTGGCATTTCATTTTAATTATTTTTTTCTTTTTTTTTACATAAAAAAGGTGTATTGAATTTGCATGCAAATATATTTACTCATCTCCCTTCACCACTGTCTAACAAAGGATTCTTGCACAATTTTTTCTGCACTGAGTGGAGAAACAGATGGTCATTTGAAGTCAGAGAAACTGAGTTGATTTTCACACCTGCTTCATAAAAGTTCAGCCCTCCTAACTCTGCCATATAGCATATGGATTGAATTCCAAACAAAAAGTTACTCCTAGAAGGCTGCTGGGTGAGGAAAGAGAAAACAAATCCAGACCAAACACAGTTTTCTTTTTTCTCCTGAGGCTGAACTCTTCTCCTACACTGGGTTTCTTGCAAGCAGATTCCTCCCTTAAGTGGAAACAGATTGACCTTGAGTGACTTTAGTACAGCTACCTCTACAAATAATTCATTTACCTTACATCACTGCTCAAAGTCACAAGTCAAGTATTTGTTTGCATCTTTAGAATGCATTTCCTAGAATCTGTATATTTATTTTTCTATAACTAATAAGGTTTTCTATCAGAAATTTTCCATTAATTATTTGTTTTGGCAATATAAAGCTAATAGTTTCCTTTCAGATCTACTTTGTAGCTACAGCAGGGGCCCCCCACCTCTTGTTGATTTGAATCAAGCAAGTGGTAGTGGCTCCAAACTTTTGAGTGTCCTCCATCTGACGTCACTTAAGCATGGGATTTAGTATTTCATCATGAGTTATTTGTGCATACATGAAGATAGAACGAACACTAGAATCCAGAGACTCAGAGTACGGCGATGAGGGTAGGACTTATCAGTGTACCTTTCACTAATTCACCTGAAAGGCTTCTTTATGCAAACGATGTGTGACCAATGCAATTGCACCAGCAGCATTTCCTGTTGCTGGGTCAAATGGTTATAAATAGAACAAAGACAGCTGCACAACTTCTAGGTCTATAAAACAAGAAGAAAAGAAGCAAAAATACCTCCCAGGCTATCACATCTTTTAACAACATACAGTAACTGTAACTTACATTTTACAGTTTTAATAAACTAATTGACACCTCTGGCTATTAGATTTTCTCCAAAATAATGATTTGCTTTAGCTTGGCTTTTGAAAGCCTGGTAGACACACTTTTCATTACAAGATTCAGGAAAAGACAAAAAAAAGTGAAGAAACCCACGGCTATTTTTGCATTTTCTGATATTCTGCATAAAAAAAACCCCCATGCTCTTGTATGACACCCGTTCTGTCTAATGCCCTCATCACTGATTTGCTGCGAGGTTCTGGAAAGAGTGTTATACACCCTACTGTGTTTTAATGTATCCATATACTGACATCGATGTTTTTTTAATACGGACTTTCCTATGTACATCCCATTCTGATGGATGTTGTGGCCAGCTCTGGGTTTACAGTTAGGAAGAAACATCTCCTTTTCTTTCATGGTTACAAATGTGCTAGAAATCACTTGACATCTTGTATTCTCACAAAGAAAACACAGCTTTCTGTTGCATAGAATACAATAGGTACTGGAATCAAAACCTTTTACTTTCCTAGATAACTCTTTCCTTCCTCACTACTGCACAATGCTTTGCTAGTCCGTCTAGCATCCACGTCCACAAGGATGCTCTTTCCTAGATTTTCATGCCATAAAAGCATAAACCCAGTAGCATCTCTGTAGCATAATGCATATTTCATTTGAATTTCGAGCTCTTTGAGAAATTAATATTTAAGATCATCAGATTAAATGTTCCATGTGAAAACTGAAAGGTTAAAAGAATTCTGATTTTGAACTTTTATCAAATGAATAATTGTGAGTAGAATTTAAAAAAAAAAAAAGGTTATTTGGTTTGCAAAGCTTTGATCTCAAAACTACATTAGAGGTTAATCACATTCAAAACAAATGCACCAGCAGGCCTCCCTCAAAATCTAAAAGAGGGGGAAAGATGACTACAGTTTTAAGACCAAAATGTGATTTCTTTGCATTTTCTGAATAATTTCTACTTAAAGAAGAAGCATGTAAAGGAATAGAATGAGTCAAAAAGGAAAAAAAAAAAGAAAAAAAATGATTAAAAAAAGCAGTGCAATCACAAAAAAAAGAAGGGAAAAACTGACATGAATCAATGAAGAATCACTGAAGCCAAATTTGACTCAAAAACCATGAAAATGTCAGTTTCTGGTCAAAGGATTACAGTGTTTCCAAACCAAGATCTACTTTGATGTTCTTCTATCTCACTGTACTGTCAGAGATTCATCTACTTTTTCAAGTTTCTTAATTTCTTTTCTGTTGTAAATAGCAACCAATAAACTACTCAATATCTGGATGTCTAGTCTCCTGCCATTTTAAATCTAAACAGAGGAGAAGAATCTCATAATCTTGAAAATTTCCCTTTTTCTGGACAGACAATATTCTCCTGCTTTTTCTTCTCCCCCTCCCACTTCCCTCTCCTTCCCCTTACTTGTGTCTCTTCCTTCCCCTCCTGCAGACATGTATTTGTCTTAAACCCTTCTCTTATATGTCCTCTTCCAGATGAGAGTCCTATATTATCACCATGCAAATGCCCTGAGTCATATTTTTTCTCCCTAGATGGGGTCCCTACCCAAAAGTTTAGAAAATTTGACAATTATATCCCTGATATATGCAATTATTCAGATTAGTGTTCGTGTTAAATGGAAAACACATAATGCTGCAGTTAGTGCCAGAAACTTTCCAAAAATTTCCCAGAAAGTAATTTACATTTACGAAATGTGTCCATCTTTGACTCAAACTGGGGTTCCTGATTCATAGCAATGAAAAAATTCAGAAAAATTATCTTTATATGAGAAATGCTGTTATCAACACTTCTCTAACTTAATAAAAGTAGCTATGCACCTTCTTCAACCTTTCAAAAATGTATAGGGGCCCTGTCTCTATATTCCATATGTTTCTCCACCTGAGAGGCAGAACTTCAATACTTAAGGACTCCCAGTCTGCAGAAACGACACAAGACTGGGGCAGCAGAGGGAAACATGAGCTGAAGTTGGCAGGAGACTGCTTAGAACTTCACAATAAAAGCCTCTGCTTTCCTGCTACTGTAAAACACTTAGATTTAAAGATTTAATGTATAGCAGTAAAGGTGTCAAAAAAGCCTATAAATGTTTACGTCATTTAACCAAAAAAGTCATAATTAAATTATCTCATGATCTAGATGTGTGGAAAATTGACTTTTCTGAAATCAGAACATTGAATTAATCTAATTATATCCTCAATACATAGCTTCAGAGTTTCAAAGTACTGCTGTACTCCATTCTGCTATTTCAGGATTCACCACACTGAAAATGTGACAATAAAGCAAGTGATGTCTTGACAAATCTAATTCAGTTAATGTGAAATCTGTGTTAAAAACGGAAAGATGAAGATCCATTACTTTCTTACTAAATTTACCACATGCTTTCAGTACCTGCATATACATATATATATATATTCAACAAAGGATCAAGAGTTAATCTGTCTGAATATTTTCAAATGTCGCTTTTTAAAATAAGAGAGTAACTGTTCATATACAATCAAACAAGTAAACAAAACCCTGCCCTACACCATTTACCTACTTGAAGCCAGGTACAAGAGCTAAACTAACTGACCAGAAAGCAGGGTAATGTGGGTAATGTGGAGGGTTTCAAAACATATACCTGATGCAGACTTCTTACCCTGAAGCAGCTGCTTTCAGACACATGTAGTAGATGAGAATTCCAGTGATTTGTTCTCTAGGATCTCACTAAAAATGGTAACTTTGGACATTAAAAAAAAAAGAAAAAATAAAGATTTTCCCATCACAAAAATTATTACTTGCACTTAAAAGGAAATTCACATTACATTTTTGATGTGGCACCTCCTTTAGAAAATTTCAGGCCACAAAAATTAAACTATACCAGTGAGGTATTTAATTACACTTACTCAGGAAACTGTCTAAACCACAAGAATAGTAGTTGGTATAAACCAGATTGAATCCATCTGTCTGAAAATTTTCTACTTAAGCTTGATTTTCATTGTAAGAGTAGTAAAAATAACTTTGCCAAATAAAACTGGCTGTCAAGTATCATTAGACATAATCTTACTAATTGAATTTCTTTTTGCTGAGCTTCTGTTTGTATGCTGTTTTCAAAAAATAAATCTATGATTTAAAAAAAAAAACAACAAAAACCAAACATTTTATACCTGTCTTAAAATAAAGGAGCTATAATTTTTCAAGAGTTGCAGAAGCATTTGCTATAGTGCAATTCTTGAAAGAGGAAAATGGCAGAGGCCATACTACATGACATTCAGTAAAAAATTCAAAATTATGCTGTAAAGTATTCTTTTCAATTATGATTTCTTAGAACAGAGGTTGCCATGAGAGAGGTTCATTCAGTGGTAAAGATCCAAGCCAGATACAGCACCTCTAAATAAAAAGCATCAACTACATGATAAGCAAACTAAGTGAATGTCACCTATTGCCATTCCAAGGGCTGTATGGAGACCTAAAAGACAATTAAGTGGCAATCATTTTAAATATGAAGTTTTTCTACCCTTTAATGTCTTTTCGAACTAACATTTTTCAAAGTTATTAATCTTTAGGTAAAAACTCCAACCAACTAGTATTTTGTACTAATATTATAGCTGAGGGAATTTAATCAGAGAGAAACACTCAAGCATAGAAGCCTAAATGGCGATGAAGCTTACTTAGCTACCAATGGTATTATCTGTTCACAGTGCCTTTGTTTAGTGGAAATAAGGATCACATGTTAAATCAATAGAGAGAAAAAAATAATGATACTGGTTAATAGCTATATTTAGTAGAGATCGAAGTGCAAATCTTGAGACTTTAGGTTGAAGTTACTTAAAGTCTTCTCTACACTGTCTTTGTACAGATAAAGCATAAAACCAAAACACTATGAAATGCCTTCTTCCAGTCCAACATTTTCAAATGTCTTGGAGGCAACAGAGAAATTCCAGGAAGAAGGAAAACAACAGAAGTGGACTAAGCTGGGATATTTTGTGTACATTTTGTGTACTAGGAATCTCAAGAAATAACACTCAGAGCTATACTAGGTGTTCTCTAGAAGATGCTCACCATGCCTAAAAAATTATTTGCCAACAATATTCCAAGTCAGCCTATGATTCAGCCAACAAGTGATAAAATTAACACTATGAACGCTTACAATGAAGCAGAAATTTTTCCCCATGGAAATGAAAGAAAAAATTGTGCAGAAACATTAAAATATCCTTATGGGCCATCTCTCTTTAGTACTTCAAATAAAAGTTTTCAGCCAGCGGAAGATTTTTATCATCAGTGAAAATCATAGTGACACTAAGTAAATTATTTTCGCATCATCTGGAAAGCTAATCACTTTGTTCTGTCTTTTGCTTTGGTCACCACTCCCAATCTTCATGCTTTCAAGGACCATTATCTTGTATCAACCCTCTTATGTTGAAGACTGATTGTGGCAATGATTCTAATCTGTTTATCACTTTTTAAAAGACTACATATATGCAAAAGTAAGAGCTTGTAAGAGAGGAAAATTTTCCAGGGATATGAAGAGCAGGTGAAGTTCATCTCTGCACCTATATGTGGCTTCAAGCCTTCTTTTCACTTCTTTTTCGTACTGCCAAACTGACTCATTTCCAATAATGTCTGCCTTTGTGTGTGGTGAGCTGAGGACTGTGCTCTGGTGAATCTATTCCCACTCACACACTTCCACCACTGAATATTTTATTTTAAAGCAGGCTAAGAGAGACACAAGGAAGTTATGAGCTCACCTTCAGTTCCACTGAGTTGTTGTGCTCACAATAGAAAACTCTGGCCTATATAATTATATATATACCTATATACATATGTGTGTACATATATATATATATATATATATATATATATATACTTAGCTGCAGATTTTGCACTGGAAAATTTTGATAATTTTTTAAAGTAGTGCATGTTCTGTCTGCAGAAATCTGAAAATGATGTTATGATGTGCATCAGTATCATAAGCATTTTGACTAATTTATTGTTGCTCCAGTCATGAGTCCTGAACATCAGAAGCAAAAAACCAAATCAGTTGGGCAATTATTATTGTTACTTCTACAATGGATGTCGGCAGGGTGTATTTTGAATTAAGGGATGCCTATTGCAAAATAACTAGAGATGATTTGCAGTGTTTAGAAAAAAACCGTCAAAACATGAAACCATCCCTATATGTGTCAGCATCCTAAGTATTTTTTAATGTTTTCACTTGGAAAATGATTTAGTTTAAATTTATTTTAGTGTTTTAGGTTTATTTCAGTGTTAAGCCTTGCTTTTCTCCCCATCATTGACATGTTTCTTCTCAAAAGCGTTACTAAACCTGCCATTTAACACAAATCAATATAGAAAGCATTTTTATATTTACCCATGCAATTACCTAACACCACTGCACTAAAAAATAATTGCACCAGTAAATAATACTAAAAAAAAAAATCAGTGAATTAAAAAAAGCAGATAGATACTGAGGTGATTTCAGTGCAACTGAAAATTTCACAGAGATATCCTATGCTAGCACTAAAATTAACCTTGGAACTGGTTAAAAAGAAAATATTATTAAAATTTCAAAGAGAATTTCAAATTCCCTTCTACCTTGAAAAAAACTAACAAGTTTTTATGATACTATTTTGGAAACAAAATAATACATTGTGTGTGGGGTTTTTGGTGGTGGTTTGGGGTTTTTTAACTTTGTGGGATTTTTTCCTAGATACGAGATTGGGAAAAATTAGAGAATGAAGAAACTGTGAATTCATAGAGCTAGATTCTGGCTAAGTGCTCTAGGGGAGGTGCTGGGGTTTGGGGTGAGGTTTTCGGTTGTTTGTTGCTGTTGTTTTTTGGTGGTCGTGGGTTTAGATTTTTACCTATTACAGCAATTGTAGAGCTGTTTCTGGGGATATTACATCTTAACACCTGTTGGCAATCGTATCTTTTCTCAAACAAGGCAAAAAACTTATTGTTCATAGCTAATACTATATACAAACTAACAAAGGTCCCTGAGACTTAGCACTGGGAGGAAGAAAATCAAAATCACGTTATGATTTTCTTAAAATGTTCCCAGACAAGATAATCTTATCACTGACCTTTCAAGGGGTCTGTTCTTGATTGTTTACTGCATTTTAAACTAAGAAATAAAGAGCAAATCCTCTTAGTACATTTTTCCCTCTAGTATTACTTCCCTGTATCAGGATTTGCAAGACCAAATCTTGCGCATAGAATAAATAGTTAAATATACGAACTCAGAGCTTAGAGAAGTGTATTTATTTAACTGCTTCATTCTTTATTGTGTTTATTTCAATGACTTCCATGAATTATTCAGCATGCTTTAGGGTAGCCTAGAGAAAACGTTTTCTTTTAAGAGGCTTATTTCTCAGACATTCTTTTAAGTGAGTTAGATGGCAACAAAGTTTTAGAAACTATAGCTATAAATATGGAATGATTTTTTTAAACTAACTCATTCAAAAGTAAGCAATACTGTATTAATACGAAAAAACAACCAGAACTCTTGACCCAAACTCTTTCTTTTTTTAATTGTCTCAGCAGAATTCACTTCAGTCAAAGATTATTTTCATGTCTAAAACCAATTTCTACTGAGAGACTGAGGGAACACTGCTGGTGAGTACAATACAGCACAATTGCTTCAATTTATGCCAAGCATTGTATTGGCCAACAGAAATCTATAGCGGGAAGCAACCCATCTAAAAACATATTGAAATTCACCTTGGCATGCGGCTGATATTTTTATCCCTTTTGTCCAGGAAAAGAAAAAGATATCCAAGAATTTTAAGTGTTGCCCAACAACACTAGCAGTTAAAACTGTAGCTGAGTCCACAAACGAAAGTCAGAACATTTTAGCATGCTTCTTAAGCATTTTCAATTTTTTCTCTCATAAACTCACGGCAAATTTCTGGTTTTTTGCCTAACAAATATACAGTCATAACATTTGTCTTATTAATTTTATATCTGAAATCCTGTCAATCTAAAACATCAGAAGCAAGAATTCAAAGCAATTACCTCTACCTATGAAAGTGGTCGTATGTTTTCATTTTAGAACTGGTGTCTTGAAAGGCAATTTTGGTATTGATCTGAGAAAGACTTAACCTCAGAAAAAGTCTTCTTCATACAAGACACTAGTGAAGTTTCAGGGTTTAACTAATTCCATTATGATCTTGGCTTTTTAAAACCTAGAAAGTCTTATTCAGGTTTGGCTTATCAAGCTTTTTTTGCTTACCTCTTACTTTATCTGAGAAAACTCATAGTTTAAAGTCTCTCTAACAAATTACCAAATAGAGGTTTGACGAAACAACTAACATTCTCCTTCAAATATATAATAGTACTGTGGAAAACACAGAGCCATCATGAGGAATTTAACATTCCCTTGCCTTTAGTTATTTATTTATTAAGAAAAGTATGGGCTGAATAGGTATTACTATCTCCTAGAGCTGCTTTCTACAAGATGTACATACAAATTCATTTTCTTATGTCAAAGGACAGGAAAAATCATATTCAGTGTGAACCAAATGTACAGGTATTCACTGGTGGCCAAGACCCAGGGGCTGAAGAGCTTCAATTGATCTATTTTTATGACATTTTTTGCATACATGGTTTATTCAGATTTTTTCTTTTATTTGCTTACAATTGATGCTTATCTCAGTTCTTTACGTTTGATAGTGTCTCATAAATCCTACCAAAGTAGCCTGTTTCTAGATATTGTGGCATGCCTAGACTCACTTCAATCAAAATATGAAATATTCTGCATGAATATGTAAAACTGTAACATATCAAGATAAAAAGGAAACTAACATAATTACCCTTAATTCAAGTTAAACACAGAAGTCTTCATAAACTTTATGTAAATAGCAGAATATTAACTTAAAAGGACTACCTTTTAGATAGCTGAGCATAGGAATCTTAGGGGTTAGCAATAGTTACTTGGTAATCATCACAAATATTAATATAATCAATACTTTTTATGCTATTTACTTGTATCTGAGCCTACATTCATTAGATGTCTCTGCCTTAAAAGTTCTATCATCAGAATTTTTATTTCATACAACCCCCAGACAAAAAATTTAACTGCACTGAAACTTCATCAATAAAATTCTCTCCTCTGCTCTAAGGTTTTTAGAGACAAATGCAATAGGCTTGACTCTGCAATAATCAGCTAATTTTTTCTACTCTCTCCATAGTGCATGAAGTCTTTACACATTAAGGTCACAGTTCTTAAATAAGATTTGCAAGTTGCAAATGTCTAGTTATGAATTCATGAGCTGAAAATGTGCAGTCATAAAATTTACCAGTCCCACAGCTCAACATTTACAATGTGTGAATCTGAGGAGATTTATGAAGTTGTATGGCAATCTTGAGCAGGTGATGTCAATGGCTAACCTCATGGAATGTGGGACCTTTTTTTAAACTCACAGCTGTTGTATTGATATACTTCAAGAAGGTGTATCATTCAGTGAAGAAGGATACAAGAGTGTTTTCAAATAATTTAGCAGGCAAACACAGGCTCAGGCGTAGCTTTCTTATGAGAAAAACATGACCAAACCCTTTGAAGGGGAGTTTGTCTCTAACACACAAACTCAAGAAATCCTATTCATGGTGAGATCACTGACTTTAACAACCAGTGGTTGTAATGGTTTGTACAGCTTACCAGTCGACTAAGTGCTAAGAGTGAAATGGACTTTGCCTCCTTCACCATAACACTCCCTCAAGCCAGTCAGTCCATCAGATACACCACACGTAACGATCGATAAAAGCGCACTTTCAATCTTGCCTTCTTCCCAGTGTTACTAAGGTCACTAAATCTCTATTGTCAAACACTTAATTCATCCTTATTAATAGTGACTCCCTGACATCACAATAATGTTTCATGTAATGCCTCAAGAGGAGAGATTCCAACACCAGACAAGATAGTGTTCTTCAGAAAATTGAACTATAGACATTGCCCTTGGAAAAGTTGAAAAGAACAGTATGTGGCAATAAAGCCTGTTTTGGTTTTGTTTTGTTTTCAAAATAGCTGGCTATACAAATGTAGAACTAGTTTAACTCCTTGGGACCTCACTGTGGTCTCTGATTTTGTGTCTGCATTGTCTGCAGACTATATACTATATATCTGCAAAGTCTATATACTTTGATATCCACCATATAAAGCGTTTTAAATTCTTAACATATGCTCATAATTGTAGTGTAAAGCAGGAAGAATATTTTGAACAACTTTAAAGTATTTTTTTTTCCAATTTCATATATTTCTGTCAGTAACATACAAAATTTTGTACAAAAAGATATTTCATATGAATATTTGAAGTGCATATATGACGATGAACTCCATTTTCCTAGGACTTCATTCAGAGGGGTATCATAATAACAGAGAAAATCCTCAATATTTGATAGATTCTTATTTTATATCCACAAGAGTGAAAGTATTTTTGAAGTTATAATAGATGAAATCTCCATTTTCATTAGACCAAAATATTTATGCCTTTTCTTCAAAAATGCATCAGTAAGTCTTTTAAGCATGCTTAGTAGCTTGTACCACTACAGTGCTTCTCATTACTAGTCAAAGTACTCATCAATTGTGGTTTTTCATACTGCTTGTTCTAAAAGTAGCTAAGTAAACCATTTCCTTTTTCAGTGTTTCTTGATTGCTAATAACATTGGGCAAGATACTTTCATTTCAGTCTCACACAGATACTTTCTGCAGCTTCAATGTATATGAATTTGCCTCAGTCTACAGCTTTATTCATTCATTTGAACCTCAGAACTTAAAGCAACGACCATTTGAATGAAAAATTTTTTCTCCTTTTTCACATCAAAACTATGCAAATTGATGAACAGAACTTTTTTATTTCTCACTGGGGAACAACTGCTGTATTTATTTTCTGCTTCTTCTCCTCCCACTCACTTACCTCTTATTATTTTATTAGCATTGGTTTATATAGCAGAATCTTGTAATATGATCATGATTTTCAATAAGAGGTCATGTATATAATGGAAAATTAAACAGAGTGATGAAAAGTCCCTGTAATTAAATTCATAACAAGTGCAGAGATTTCAAGAGTTCTAAGGATTTTGGCACAGGAGATTTGACAAGAAAAACCTCATATGGCAAACAAGGCAGAAGGCAGCTCTCAGGGCACCTAGAATACTGTGTGTTCTTGACACATCGCTCTTCAAGACACTCTAAAGTCATTAATTTAACTTTCCCCAATGTCAATGTTCCAAAATTATATCAACTATATAAACCACATCAGTCATTTTTGTAAACTCTTAAATCTCTGTTCTTGTTGAAGAACTGAATTGTCAGAGGTAAGATTCAGAAAAATCTTTTGCTTACCAGACTTTCTGCTTTCCTTTTTAACATCATGAAAGTGTATGGTTACATACTTAAGGAAAAAAAAGTCCAAATACTTTGGACAGCAGCCTAAGTAATATTTTAAAAATTATATTATAATAAATATTTTGATATAAATGCCTTTTTTTTTTAAATAAAGTAACATTATGTCTTAAAAATTTCTCCTGTTACTCTGGATTTCAAATGCATTTTCTCCTTTTTTGATCTTATTTCCAAATAAGTACATTTTCCCAATATAACTAAATCTTTCCATCACTCAACTTTGCACTGTTCCCAAATAACCTGTTCCTGTATCTTTCTCTGAATTGGATCCTACTGGTCAGTGACAGAAATGAAATAGGAAAAAAATCTCAATACAAACCAAAGCAAAACACAACAAATCCTTCGTAGCTTGCTTCTCCCCTCCCTTTCATCCCACGTTTTCTCCCTCTATTATTTCACATAATAATCTACTCTTATTCTATAAACCATCTACCTACCTCTGTAGTCCCAGTGCATTCCCTGAAATCCTTTGTCCCTCCAGTATTATTCTCCTTTCCTTTTCAAACTGATGTCCCTTTCTGTCGTCAGTGCAAGTGTCTCTCTGTGTCTTTCACCATCACTTCCTCAAATATCTTCTCAGTATTCTAAACTTCCCTTTCAAGTTTTGCTAGCCAAGCTTTTCCAAGCCACCACTTCTCGAACTAGTGAAGACCCTCTTCAGCTTTCAGTCCTTGCTTTTCCCCACACAGGAACTATCCCTAGCTAACATTTGACACAGAGGAAAAACTCCTCAGTGCATAGGGTTTAAAACAAATCAGTATTGATGTAATTTATTGATTTATTATTGATAAGTAATTAACCAACAATCAGTGAGCTATGCACACAGGATCAGTGTCTGCGATAAGACAGTTAAACCACAACAGGAAGGCAATTTACAAAGTGTCTTCAAATGTTTCAATTTTGTAGATGTTTATCAGCATCCTTTCATGATTAATACTGAAAAGGTTTCACCATGTACACGAACACTTTCATGTGTACACTTGCTGCAGGTCTATGCATGTGCCTCCCACCCTCTTGGCCAAGGATGTGCATCCCCTCATCTGCAGACCCCTCTGTGAGAGGTGTGGGTGCTGCAGCTCTGCCTGATGACACCTTCGCCTGTGACACCACTTTGGGGACAAAGACTTTCAGACACACAGTGTCCCTATTTCCTACTCACCTCTCACTCTTTATGCTGAGTGCTTTTTTTTTAAATCAGCCCATGACATAACCCTTACTGATCACTTATTCCAAACCCCTGCATGCTGTGTCATAATGTTCCTCTTTTTT
The DNA here is from genome assembly GCA_013397775.1 of Eulacestoma nigropectus. Taxonomy (NCBI): domain Eukaryota; kingdom Metazoa; phylum Chordata; class Aves; order Passeriformes; genus Eulacestoma; species Eulacestoma nigropectus. The sequence continues at coordinate 333,004 of VZTE01000834.1, read as the reverse complement.
AAGAGTAAGTCCCTATAAACATGCACAGACTGACTCACCATCATTTTTTATATCCCCTCTTAGTGGACTGCTTTCTTGTGACAGCTGAGAAAAAGTTAACAAAGCTTTTGATATGCTGAGATCATCCTGCTGATCAATGCATTCTCACTATCTCCTTTCACTCCTCTTGTTGATATTCTGTTTCCTTACTTTTATGTTATATTTGTAAGTTTTATGTGTGTGAGTGCGAAAATGGTGTTGTTGTGTTCATGCAGTGTCAAAACAGCATTATTTTTCTCCGTGTTTTGAGGTTCAAGCCATACAGTAATATAAATCGCAATATTTCATAAAAAACACCATCCACTGAATGAGTGTTTGTTCGGGGAGGGCTCCATTATATAAGGGATTTGTGTGTTCCAATAAAGTATCCTTCAGAAAAGAATACAACCATCCCAAAAGTCACACAAAGGATCCAAACATGAATAGAATACCAAGCACTTATCAAGGAACTGGTTCCTTACTCACAGAAACACAAATCTCAGAAACAAACAGCATAAATCGCTCACTACTTTCAATCAACATTGTGGGGAATAGTAACAGATGTTAGATTATCTTAAAAAATCGAATTATATTATGCATATCTCTGATATAAGAGATGAGCATTAAAGGCTCAAGTTTCCTGTGAGGTTTCACATATCCTAAATTTAGTTTTTCTTTATTAATCATTTTTCAGTTTGAATACACGAGTATTTAAAATAGATAAAAATAACTCAGTGTATGAAAAGGTGAAATGTCAGCCAGGTTGCAAGAGAGCACTATTTTTATTTTGAGAAATGGCTTTTTTTCTTTTTCTTTATGAGGGAATGCTGTTTATCTTGATGCTTTCAAAGCATGTGATAAAAACCTGCCAAAGAGAATGACGACCACTGTGCTCATAGAGCCACCATTCGATTCAAAGAATGGTTCTTACATGATGCTCTATGTGCCATCGTAAAACCTATGACACCTACAATCTCGTAATTACCCACATACTTTGCTTTCTTCTATCCCTTGGGTCTCCCACTTGCCTCAGTACCTATAATCCCTTCTTACTTCTCCAGACACATTGCAGGCACCAGTTGAAGCTGTTAGGGATAGATCCAACTGCACTGCATAGCAGATTGTTTTCCATGGAGCCAGAGACATGAGAAGAGAGGCAATCACCTTAACCTGTTTGAATAGCTCTTTGCTTTTCCTTGCAAGTACTATAAAGCTCTAGAATTAACCTCCATATGTTTTTGTTTGGCTTATGGTAACGGTTCAGAGGTAGTTTCAGAAAAAAAGGAATAGTAAAACAGGAATTGTTCAAAGATTTTCCACTGCAATTTTAATTAAAGCTGAGAGTTCACACTTACAGTACCTTTTAATAAAATTTTTTAAACTCTGCATTTTTTTAAAAAATTCCCATTTTCTTCTTTTGAGAAATATACAAAATTTAATGATGTGAAAGCACCGAGGTGCTGGGCAAAGGCTGTTTACTGAGCCTCCTCTGATACTATAGGATTATTTGGGACAGTCATGGCAGGGATGGTTCTGCACATACTGCATATTTTGATATCTCAAAGCACACACTGAAGTCCAGTTCAAGGACTCCTTGTCCTTGTATATATTGTCATAAAGTAGTCTCAGAACCTAGCCACTGTCATGGAAAAACAACGCAGAAACTTTTCTTGTTGTAATCATCATTAAACACAGAGGTCAAATGAGGAAGACTTTCCCTTACAAGAGTTCTCTCATTTAGGAATGAAGTAAAAAGTGATCAAAACTGCAGTAATTGTTTTGTTGGAGAGAGGCAAAGGCTGGAAATGCAAGCATGCCTGTTTCACAGCAAATACAATTCACTCCTATAAGACTGTCACTACTGATGCATTGACCCGTGAGCAATCAGAATCACACTCTGATTTTGCAAGCAACCCTGAGACTAAAAAAGCTTTTACATGTTGGTGTCTTTTATCCATGCATATTTATCATTTCTGCACGCAAAACAGAATTCCAAAATCCTCCATAAACCATCCAAGCTTATGAGACCTTTGTGTACTTCACAGCACTGCCATGTGGATTAGATCAAGACATTCAAATTCAGTTTCTAGATTTTGGCCTCTACTGTAGAGAGGCAAAACAGCTTCTGTCAGCAAGAATCACTTTAATGATATATATTTCCAAGATTATTTTTAGATACGTGGACCCTTGGTCCTTGAGGCTATAAAACTTTTCTTCACAGTTTGGGAGTATTGCTTTCCCATTATACTGTCCTATTTAACTGGCCCTTGTGTAAAAAACATCAGTACATTTCCAAGCCCATTAGGTGAGACTGGGTTTCTTGTGTCCAGGCATAAAAGGCACAGATTTTTACCATTATTAACTAAGAGTTAAATAACCGTGAGATTTTTCACAAACTCTATGCAACACAGACTGACAATGTAATTAAATTGTTGTGAAGTGTGATTTGTACAGATTGAACTGAGAGCTGCAACCAGATTAATTACACAAGTTTCACACGCTGCCTTCAGTGAGTTATATTACTCTAAATAATTACAAGAATTAAGCTCTGACTCAGACTGTATACAAAATATATTGGCTCTGACCAGATTAAGTACTAGAATGAATAGATTTACACCAAGTATACCCACAAAGTGAAAGTCCCTTGCTATATAAAATACAAGAAAAGTGAACTTACTGTGTAGAGTACAATGCAATCAGAGATCATTCTCAGTGGGGTGATCTGGTACAATCTACCGTATTTTAACATGGTATAAACTTATATAACCTCATCTATTTAAACAATGGATGTGCCATACTGCTTAAATATGATTTTCTAGAGAATAGTGCCAACAGGATATGCCTAGTTTCCCAAGAAAATTCCCCATTTGCTTCTGGTCCTGCGATGTTGAGTTCTCAGAGATGAGTAGGGAATCAATCATTGTGTGGTATGGCTAAGGTCCATCTCCTCTGGACAGGGTTAGCCTTTACCAGAGCGGATACTAATTTTACTTTCCTTTATCCTGGAACCCAGGCATGGTAGAGATAGAAAGCTGGAGTGAGATTGTGAGGTACTCCTTGGATCACCGTAAGTACCAGATAATTAAACCCTAGCTGAAATGATTTTTAGGTTTCACACCAAGGAATAAGAATGGGCTAAAACTTTGCTTTTTCCTCAGGGATGCATGCTTAGTATGCAGTTTAATCCCTTTGCTAATTCTGCACAAGAAAGTTTTTTGAAAGCATATGTATATCCAACAAAGTTCTGCCTGCCTCCCGAAGTAAAGGGAATGATAGAAACAGCCACTCAGATGGAAAGAAGGCTGTACAGAGGAAAGAGGGAAAGTAAGTAAGAACTTTGTGAAAATTAAAGCTGAATTTAAGCTTGTAAAAAGAAAATGAAGGGACATGACCTGCTTTAGTTAAGATCCCAGAATATCATAGCAGTTTCATGAGAAAACCGGGGAACTTGTCTACAAATTCTTCTATAATCCTGAAAGACCAGGCTTCCTCACACATCTATAGCAAAATGCTTTTACAAGGTTAGGAATCAAATGTTCCAGCACCCACCTACATGTTCTTAACCATGGTAGTCTATTCAAACACAGCATGTAGAGGCTTTTTAGTCTCACATAACTTTAAAATCATTATTATTTCTTTTAAAAGATAATTTTACTTAAGTAGTTTACCTGTGAGGAAATTACACATGCATACATAAAATGGAAAATAGAATAACTGAATTTAATACGTAAAATAAATACTCAGTTTTCTTTTCTGCTATGAGTAAGTGTCTAACGAATAATGGGAGAAGAGGCTGATAGGCTGGGAGAGAAGGAAATAGAGTGCTAATGCTAGAGATGTTCATTCTGTTATCTGCAAAAAGAAATAAAGGCATCTGGGCCTTGGCAACAATAACAAAAAAAAAAACAAAAAAAGGAGATAGAATAAGCTTCCAGATATGGAAGCTGTGTGAAACTCATTTAGCCTGTCTCTGTCACCGACTCCACACTATGGTGTAATAAAAAGCCTAAAACACAGGTATAAATCACAGAAAGGAAAACTGTCAAGTGTGATATTGTTAAGATAAGCATAAGCCAAGGCAAAACTGAATTATGCCTAGACACTTAGACTAGAGCTTTTCCATGTGTCAAAGAACAGCCTACATTAGAAAAAGGATGCTTTCAAAATGAGGAGAGAAAAAAAGTCAAATTAGGTTCAGGAAGATTTCTGAGTAACATAAAAACTGAGGCTACATACCAAGTATTTTCTTTGGTTTACAATTTTATATCACTGTAATACTTGAGCAGCCTACAATTTACATGCATACTTATCCCATGGAGCTATCACATTTCTCCCTAAAGGCAGAAAATTTGAGCTTTGTCTATTTCGTCAGTAACTCTTATTTTGTAGTGTTTTATTTATTTATATATTACTGTTTGCTTTTCTTCTCTTTCTTCTTTTTCTGGTATACCTATTCCACTAACCGTGCAATGAGTTTATCACAATTAGGTTTCTCATGACCAGCTACTGATTGCCTTTTTATTGCTGTTGCAAGAAACAAAGGACAAGTCACAGAAACAGAACTACAAGGGCTATACTGTGGGAGTATTGCCTTTCCATAGTAAGAGTTAATCTGACCCTCTCTGACTGTATTTCTGGCAAAATTGATAAGTGAGAAGGTTAAAGATATTAAGGGTGTATTCAAAGCAAGCTTTACTACATCATCAGTATGCAGACAGACACAGGAAAGACTGCAGGACCCAATTACTCCAACTAATTTCCAAAAAGGAAGGAACTTCTAGTGACAAAGGTCTTACATTTATGTCATAGCAGTTCTAATCCTAATATCATCACAAAGTACCAAGTTGATTCATATGTCTCAATTTCTGATCTATTAAGTGAATGTAGTCATATTCATATTACTTCATAGAGGTTTTAAAAGGCTAAATTCAAGGAAGTGAGAGCTTCTTGAATAGTATGATGTTGAAGAAACATAATAAGCAATTTTCTGGTAGGAATTCCATCTCCTGCAAGAAGAAGAATCAAAACTACTAACAATAATAAGAAACATGTAACGAATTAATACCATAACTCTATATAGTGAACAATGCTGTTTAGTGGAACTTCAAATTCTAGTTATGTTTCCAGTTTTTCTGATGAGTATTTGCTCTCTCAATTTCGCTCATCTCAGAAAAGTCACTTAATTTCTTTTTTGGAATCAAATAGTCCAAGCAAGCAGGAACAGAACATAATAACCTACCTTAGAATTGAAGTGGAAGCCACCCTCATGACTTATTAGCATTCAGTCTGAAACATAGAATTAAGTCAATGTGAGCTGAATCTAGAAAGCAAGAGAATGATGAGAAAAGAGAATTCAAAATTCAAATCCAGGTGGCACAGGGTTTGCAGACCTGTTCTAAGATGGTCAGAGCAATACCTGAATTCAGATCCTAGAAATACATACATATATTCATTTGTTTGGTGACGCTAACAGCCCTCAGACAAGCTCTGAAAGCAGGTTCCCTGGGTGCACGTTGTCCTTAGCTACCCTAGCTATGATAGGCAGCATAGATACAAAAATCTGTGGAAGATGAGAGAAGCAAAATTCTGAGACAAAAGGACCACACTGTAATTAAAACTTTGTTTTAGAGGGTATATATTTTCCGTACAAAAGTGGTATTTTCATCACCAATCAAAAGAAAACCAGAAGACATAGTGAGGGCTTAGCAGATGACATTTCTTGTCATGTGTTGTGCACAAGTGATCCTTTCTACAGCAGGTGGATTTACTTGTCTTAGTGTTTTGGGTGTCGGAGCATGACTGGATAAAATTAAATTTCCTAGAGATTTTGCATAATAAAATCACCTTCCTCTTCCATAAGAGCTCACGGTAATTTTTTCTTACATGAATTTCCTGCACACAAACCCACGTTTCTGTAAAAGAAAGTTTAAATTTGGACGCACAAATATTCTTTTTCTGGCTCTAAAAATAAGGCCCAACTCCTAGAGAACAGAAGTGCACAGTACGATTTATGTACTGCCAACAGTTGAATGCTGAGCCAGTATCCACTTAATAATGACTTGTTTATAGAGAGGTTAAATCACCATCATCATAAGACAAAAGAGTTTGTCTTCAGCTATAAACATATTCACAGATTTCACTTCACCTTCTTGGTGACTGAGAGAAAAGATATATGAAACTTGTGGTGGAGCAGGACTACTTTTTTTTTTTGTGAAACTATTAAAACATGCTGCAGGAATTATTCATAAGCATTGAAACACAAGAGATATAAACTAATAAAATGAAACTGTAGCTGCACTAATTAGCACTAGTAATTACTCTGTCTGATGTAGCAGTAGTAAATGTAAAATAGAAAATAACTAATTCTTAGGTTAAATTAAGTGGGAGAGAGCAGACTAGCATGATCAGTGCCAAAAAAATCTCAACTACACAGAAATATATCTAATCTAATGTAGTTTTTTTTTCTATAAGCAGAAAAAGCTGTTGAGTTATAAATGACCAAATCACCTAAATGGTTGACAACAGTAAATCCATTCTGTGCCATGTGTACACATTGCTTAATGTCTTCAGAGGGGACAGAAAAAAATAAATATATTGATGTAAGAAGCACGAAAAGGACAAATAAGCTAATTCTATGAGCAAATATTTCTACACTTCTAAATCTGAAATAATTCCATCCTAATATGTGTGTATCTGGGAACAGGTCCTGATTCCAATAGGGTGAAACAGTTATTTTGGAGATATGAAATCACTTTACTACACCCACAGAAGGAAGCAGTCAACACATAGAAATTTTCATTGGGTACTTTCTCTGAATGGCACCTTGTTCAAATATCAACAAGAAAGAAAATAATTTACTAATAAAATTGATCTGTATGGAAGGTAGATCACTGGGTTCAAAGAGAAGTTGCTGCCTCCAGACTCCCAATTTTTTTCATTTTTTTCACCTCCCCCTGACTTTCTATCCTTTTTAAGACACTAGAAGCACATGAATCCTACAAACATCCTTGGAAATAAAATATTTGATAGTCCTAAATCTGAACACTGAAACAATTTTCAACACATAGAAATTTTATAAATTAAAAAGTAAATAGACATCCTCTATCCTTTACCCTGAGGATACACACACACACACACACACACACACATTCTATATCTGAGAAAAAGGAAGCCTAAATGTACCCTCTAATTACAATCTAGAAAAGAGATTATCTATTATTTGAAAGGAGAATTCTTTTCCTGAAGTGAAGATGGTCCATGAACTTTTACATTACAGCCTTTTATTACTCTTATCAAATAACAGTAATGGCAGGTTCTGTCAACAAAGACTTGCAATGAAATCCAAAAGCCATGACAATAAAATATGAAATGTGGGTTTAATTTTAATAACTCCTTCAGAATTTTCATCAGTATTTAATATTTATATGGTAGATTCCTTTATAAGCATTTAAATTTATATGTGTTATACTGTTTCATTACATATACACCTACAAATAACAGGGTTCTAAGCTTTCACAAACAACTTTTTTCTTAAGCTGTGTAGGAAGATAATTGGCCTGAAAAAAAGGTTATTTTCCTCAACCCACTTTTAGTGTTGGGTAGCAGGTATTCACACCTGCCATAATACTTGTAAAACAGATGGTCAAAAGCCACAGTCATTAATTACTGCATTAGAGACATCCAGGTGCTAAAATTGTGGATAATCTGCTGAATTCTTTCACAAAGATCATTTATATAGTGAAGGTAGAAGCTTATTTCTATTTTGGACTTTTTAACCTGGTATAGCAGAGTAGTGATGTATCATGTTGCATTACATTGCCTTCCATGCAATCTTACAGAGTGCCAAGATAACCAATAACTTTCATAGTGTATCAGGAGGAAATTTAAATGCAGCACCAAAACTAATGTACAGATTTAGTGTCCACTCCTTTCCTTCCTACTCCATCTAGTAGAGAGATACCTTCCAATCTGGGGGAGCATGTAAAAGGAATAAGCAGTTATTATCCTTCTACCCACACACAGGAGTACCTGCAGCTTGCCCAGTGTCTCTCATCTGAAGAGATGGTGGTTTTTTATTCTTAGCCAATGCCTGCTGTGATTTTGTTTGTGCAATGGGGTTACATACTGTATTACATTTGAAAATCCAGCCATCTGAGAAGCACTAAATTCAGTACATTTCCCAGAGCCTTTCCCTTTGTTTCAGCATGCACAAATTTGCAACATGCAGTCTCTTTCTGAATTTTTGCCTTAAATGAATCTGAAACTTATAGTGTGACACAGAAAAAAACTGCCTCTGCTAATGATGCACAGTGGATTCCAGCTTAGTTCTGTTGTAAAAGTCAGTTTCTCGATGATTTCATATTTTGGATATTGTACATAGTTCTGGGTCAAACTACAAATCTATCAGGGTTGACTATTCATCAAGCTGACCTCAATATTTAATACATTACCAGAAATGTCTGTTTTACATAAAGAAAATGACCAGCAAGAAGTAGAGATATAGACCAGTGTCTTCAACAGAAAAACTAATAAAATTGCACTTTTTCTTCTATGTAACACCTTTTTTCTTGTGTGTGATGAAAGGATGGCAGCTGTCCATATGTACAATGAGATTGCTGTACTCAGAAGCCACAGTCCTCTCTACACAAGCAGAGGAATCATTTCGGTTTTGAGCCTAATGAAATAATAATCACTGGAACAACAGGTATAATTGCTGTCAGCTATTACTATGCTACTCCATTGGAGGGCATGATTCTATTTTGATTGTTCTTTTTCCTGCTTGGCAGATGGCGAATTGTCTTAATTATCCATTCACACTCTGAAACGTCTTTAACCTCAACCAGTTGCCTTCTTGAAGACCATCAAGCAGAAAACATGTTCATCCAGCTAAGCATGATTATAAACTGTCTTTCTAATCATGCAGCAGTTTACCACTCAAAGCAATGTTTATCCTATTACCATTGTAAGAGGAATGGCTTCCTATGTTAATATAGGCCATCCTCTGAGAACCCATGTCCTACTGCATACCATGCTGACAACAAAGGAAAAATCAACCCTGCAAATCTACGCTGCTTTCCTCCATTCAACATGCTGTAAAGTATTTCTGCTCTCTGAGCAAAATATAAGCTTTCCTCACTTTTTTACTCCCCCACGGACAGTAATAACTATGAATGCATTCCCCTTGTACTTATTATGTGAGGAGCACGGGAAGTTCACTACTGGGAGTTACCATTTCTCACTCAGATACTGCATTAATTTTGCAGTTCCTGAAAAGGAAATGCCATGTTTCACTAATCAAAGATTAATGAGTTCAGTGTTTTCTGTGGAAGTATTTCCTAATGAAGGATATATTTCTATAACCACCACCCATACTCTCTCTTTTTCTCCCATTTTTTATTTAAGGGGTAACACTGGGCAAAGGTCATAGAATCATGGAATCAGAGAATGGGTTGCATTAGAAGGGACATTGAAAATCATCTTCTTCCAGCCCTCCTGCCATGGACAGGGACACCTTCCATGAGACCAGGTTGCTCAAACCCCATCCAACCTGGCCTTGAACACTTCCAGGGATGGGGCATCCACAGCTTGTCTGGGCAACCTATTCCAGTGCCTCACCATATTCAATTAGACATCAACTTAGCTGATACCTAATTATTACTTTAATGTCCTCTGAGACTTAAAGCCTACATGATGCACATGGAAATTTGGTCTAGAAAAAAGTTAGCTGAGTGGCACTGATCAAAAGTTCTGCATTCTCACAATTATGGAGACTCTTCTGTCAGGAGAGGAGAGATCATAGCTTGCACACAAAACACAAACAACTAACAACCAAAATCTTCAACATCTACAGGCAATGGCTCCTACTTGGAACTGAGATCAATTGTTCAAGGCACCGCAGGTAACTCTTTTACGCAAATGTAATTTAACTTTAAGACTAATATTGATTAAAAAATATCTAGTGAAACTTTATTTCATAGGTGTTTTTTGGAGATGCAGAACAGCCTTTTCCAATTAAAATGTCTTCAATCAGAGGACTGTCTGGTGCTCTATTCTAGTGTGGGATGAAAAAAATTCTAAAATCTCACAGATGCTGTGAAAAGCATCGTTATATTTTAGATAGTCCTATTTCAAACAGTATCTTTTCTATCTTCACTATATCCAGGAGAGCTCACAGTATTTTTATATGGAAATTCTGAACCCACAATATATAATAATTATGTTTAAAAATGCTTGAATATTAACATACATTAAAAACTTTAAAAAAGAAAATTTATTTTCTCTAAAAAATGTAGCAATCACAAGACCAAAGATCAGTCCTTACATGTGAGAAATGGAACAGAGTCTTCAAAAATATTTAAATGTTTAATTAGAACACTACTGTTCAAATGTAAAATTTGCTACTACTTACTATTATTATTACTATTACTATCATTATTTTATTTTTATTATTTCACTTTATTTCAGTTATTAAACTGTTTTTGTCTTGATCTAGAAGGTTTAGTGGTTTTTTTACCTTTTTTTCTAATTCTTCTTCCCATCACACTAGGGCAGGGAAGGGGAATTGAGTGATTGGGGAAATTGTACTTAGTTGCCAGCTTGGGTTAAACCAGAGCATAAAGAATAGAAGGGAAAAATTGGTGTAAACTGAAATTGCTGAGTGTATGAATCAGATGTCTTTAAAGAATGTCTTCTTTTTCATTCTAGTTACTTGGCTGTTGCTGTTAATTAAATGGATTTAGGTATTCCATGTAATCTGCAGAAGACATTTCCAAGTTCCCCTATTGATCTGCTACTAAATTATCATACTTATTATACAAGCCTTTCCTTGTAAAAACCATACAACAAGAATTCTTTAAAATAATATGAACCTTTCGAAACTGTTATTTTTAAGCTGAGATTCACATTCTGTGAATTTCACTTTTAATTTATTTTAGGATTCAAGAACACCATCGCCATCTTGATTTCTTCCATTACATTTAATTCCTCCTTCTGTCTTCTGAGAGATATATTCCCTTTTAGTGCCCAGGTACAGCTAAATTATCTCCTCTGACAAACCTCACACAATTATCACTGTCTAAAATTTGGCATTAAAGTCATTAAAGTTTTGTTCTTGAATTTCCCATGCTGACTTCCATTTACAGTTATGAGTGAAGCACAATGATAGTGAAATCAAATATGCTGTAGAAAACATGACTACAAGTAATTCCCAGACTGCTACAGTAAATCCTTAACAATGGCAAAGAAGAAGTAACTAAGCTTTCTTGGCTACAAAAAAAGAAAAAAAAACAAACAAACTGAAAACCAAAGGAAAAAAAGAACAAAACCAGCAACAACAACAACCAAAAACCCTAAAAGCAAGAAAATTTTCTGACAGACTTTCTCTACCACCAGCATTTTGGGCAGGTTTCTGTATGGTGCTATTCATTTTTGTTTGACACTGATGTATAAAGGCTATGATGTTCTCCACATGACTCCTCTTGGTGTTTCTTCAAAAGTGTGCTCTGAGGCCAACACACTCCTGAACAAAGAAATTGTCTTTCCACCATCTCTTTCAGTGATGCATCAATAAGACATGGGAAGAGAAAGAGAGAAATAAGAGACTCAGACAAAACAGAAAAATAAAATAGCATGACCCAAACATCAGTCCTTGTCATTTTCCCGTTGAAACAAGGTAAGTTACAACACTTATCAATGCAGAAATTTCCAGTAGATAAATTCATTTTAGGTCATCCAGCATTTTCAAAAGCCAATGTAAAAAGAAACTAAATAGATATGTTTCAACTGGTTAATTAATTTAAGTGAAAATTAATCATAAGAATTAATTTACTTAAAAACGGAATTTTTACATTTCCCTTCATATGTCATTACTCTATCAGATTATCCTCTAAAACTTTCTTACAGAATTAAGAGTTTCTTCCCTTAACACAACATGTATACACTATCAACATGTATACACTATCAACAGTTAGTCTGCTTTTTCAGACAATCTCAATTGCTTATAAACAAGACTGCATGTAATTCAGGTTGTATTTTCCTCACCTGATCTCAGCTACTGAATTTGTGTTGCATGATTTGTCCTTTATAATCTTATATTACTTATTTTAAGAAGGGAAACATGGACAATGTATCAAAATCTTATGTTCTTCTTCCTCTTCTTCCTCTCTGTCACTTCTCCTCAGCAGAAAATATCAAATAGTGTCCAATAAATAGTTTAAAATCTAGTTTAGGCCCTACAGCACAAAAGTGACCTCTGCACTCTACTACCCACACACATTTTAATGACCAGTAAAAGAAAAAGAAGTAGGATGAAAAAATCAAGCATGATGACTGAAATACTTTCTCAGTGTTCACAGACCCTGATGCAGTCCAAGATTTAAAAAAAGAAACCATACCAATAAAAAAAAAAACTGTCATGGTATATATATTCCACCTTTTTCTCTGGTATTGAAAAAGTAGCAAAGCAGATGTGTTATACCAGTCTTCAGTATCCAGGCTGCTTCCACTCAGACACAGCCCCTTGCTTCAGGATGCTGTTTCCCATCTACAGTTCATAAGAAATCTGGAAACTGAAAGCAGTCTCACAGTCCACAAATACTGCGTTCTATGAGAAAAAAATTACATATAGCTCATTGACACAGGGAAGCACTGCCTCTGCCTCAAGCCCCTTCACAGTGCCAGGTTCCCATTTCACCTCCTTTCTGAGCACAGTGGGAGCTATCTCTTGCTCTGCCACACGCAGCAGTTTGGACAAGACGAAACTACCTTTCAAGGAAGCAATCTGGTAAAGCACTAAGCAATGCCTTATAACTCATGTTTAATGCCATTTAATTCAAAATCCAGCATATCAGCTGCCAGTTCAATGGTTTGGAAGATTTCTTGGTTTTAATGTGTCTAACGTATTTCTAGGTTCCTTGATATATAGACTATATATAAATATTTGAGACAGTGTGGCTGGAATTCTGCCCAAACTGTTGTAAAAGTAATTACACCAGTTAAGGTCGATGTGAGGACTAGCATATTAACATTGTGGCACATCCTAACCCGTTTTCCTGATGCTCTGAAACGTAAGCTCCTTCCTAAAGTAAGTGATGCTGCCTCTTATTTGGATTAAGTTTCAACAGTCCACAATTCAAAACCAGAAGTGAAACTCAGATCAGGGAGCCAATGTGTCTCCAGCGTCAGGTGAGTGGGTAGAGCACTTTCCACCTGGAGGTCACCAACACATCATAGCACAGCTGTGTGCAGCTGAGACCTGTCATTGCCACAACAGCTGCTTGATGTGGTGTGTGGGATGATGCTCCCAGACCAGCTCCTAGTGGACAGATACATGTATCATTTAAAACAACACAAATCTCTCACAATTGTCACTAATTGGCTCCCTTCTCAGCAGTTTCAGCAGCGAGGCTGCAGATCTCAAAGCCACTGAGATTAAACAGTTATCTAATCCCTAGAAGTGCTCAATCCAAATCAGAGAATAAAGTAAAAGGTTCAGTGAAAAGCAGCTTTCACTGGTGCTGTCTGTGCTGTCCATCTTCTTGGGATAATTGAGGCTCTCATTTTCTAAGGCTGTCACTCTGACATCTTCCATCAGCAGCAACATTCACTCGATCTTTGTATTTCATTTTGTTAAGAGGAGAGAAAGAGCAGGAAGGATAAAGGGAAAAAGAAACCTTGCAGAGCGAAATGAAGCACTTCAGTATAGTAATCTTATTTACATCTGAAAACTGATTGAACCCCAAATTTGCAGTGACTTAACAAAAAAAAAAAAGAAGGTAAGTTTCTGATTCTTTAGTACATGAAAAATGAATAGCACAGTGAGACTTTACTTTCACCTTTAAATACTTGTTCATTGAGTCCTTTTCCCAAAGTCAGATTGGATGCAGTTTCAAAATGAGTTATGTGAGACAAAGAATAGTCATGCCTATTTCTTTTATTACCTGAAATTATGTAATTAAAACAAAAAGACTCTTCTGTGAATGAAGTCATTCCTTTCCCAGAAGTGATATTTCTTCATGTTGCTGAGATGGTGAAAGAGAATTGTAATTAATCCACTACCCCTTTATCAAGACCAATAAACAGAGAGTAATAAAATATAATCTGATTGTGCCATTATCTCAAATGAATATTTTATCATCTGCTAGCAACTAAATAATAAATTATTTTTCAACAGGTTTTAATAAGATGAGAGATGATCAGTGCATGCTATGAAATACTGTAATACTTAATTTGAATAACTAGTCTGCTTTCTGTGAAAGAAAAGGATGCCTTTGTGGGCCTCTTCGGAAATGCACAAAAATTTTGAGACCTACAAGAATTAAAAATAAGGTGATTTGCATAGGAGCAAACTCAAAAGTTCTTAAATGTTGCACACTGAAATTCACTTTCAGTTGATATCAGGAGAAGTCATTCCACCAGTTGCAGATTTGGCCCATATTTACATTAGTCTGCAATCAGATATTCATCTCAGACATCAGTATTTGTAATGAACTTCACATGAGCAACCACAAATTTGCAGATTATAAATTTGCATTATTGTGGAGTTCTAATCAAGCACAAATGCTACCAGTCCTTAGAACAAGAGATTCACTTGGCATCCAACTGTTGGTTCATTTTCTCCACTACTCATTAAGTCTGAAGGTCCATATTTTTAATACACTATCTGGAACACTAAGCATACTGAATGAAACTAGTAACACTATATAACACTAATAATGAAATATTATAACAATAATAATGGAAATAATAACACTACTATCAATACAACCAATATCAACACAGGAAACTACAGAACTGATGCATCTCATTTTCCAGTCCTCCCAGGTTTTTTCAATTCCATTTTTAAGAGGCAAAGGACTCTAAAAATTTTTCTGTCTTTCTTGGAAGAAATTTACAGCTGCTTAATCACTCTGTAACTGCTACTGTATATGTGAGATGAATTTCAGGGACAAATAGAAATACAATATTTCCACTTGCAAAACAATGCGTACTAAAAGCACTATAAAATCTTGTCCACATCTGGGATAAACCAGCATTATTCTGTTCACTTTCTCTAGACAAGCTCTATTCTGCCTTAAGTAGATAAAAGCCGTGTTTTCCACTCACATGTTTGATTATTGACACATATGTGAGCACTTTTCAATAATAGAGCAGTGTGTTCTCCCTCCAGTAAGACTATTGCTTACAAATGCTGGACTTAAAAATCACATTTACAAGTGCAGACCTTTTGGATTTCTTGTGTAAGGAGCAATGGCAGCTTAGGCATAAATGTCTTTCATAAATCACTGAGCTCCAAAATAAACAAACATATTTGGTAATTGTAAAACAGATAAGGTTATTAATTTTTAGCACTTGCACAATTCTTTTCATGTTTGAAGCAGTCTATAAGAATTAAATAATCAATTTTTCCACCACTCAGATAAGTTGTGAAGTATCAGAACTAGAGCTTGATGACCATATATATTTCAACCTGCCCTGAAACTAATAGTATACTATCATTACCTAAATACAACATCATATTCCAAATAAATGTAGAAATTAATAAGAAAATGAAAAAGTCTAGCTCTGTCAAAAAATAGAGATTTCTAAAAGAGATTTCTATACCTCTAATACCTTGTTGAGACATCTAGATTTAATCCTTTCTGCCTGGTGCAACTCTGGGGAATCACCAACCAAACTCAACTGATTCTTTTGCACAGTATTCATACTACTACACAGAAGATGAAAATGCAGGGGTGGGAGTAGTACTTAAAAAAAACCCCACAACTTTCTATTGCCTTACTTTATTTATCTCTATTCCATTGTCAGAGAGATAAGCAAAGGCAGAGAGAAACAATTTCAGCCAATATAAGTTTGGTTGCTAGTACCAACACACAGCTAATGCTTAAAAAAATTGTTAAATATCACTTTTTCCTCAGGACCACTCAGCATTCTATTAGCTCTCATCACTTCTGAGCACCTTACTAAGCATTTTGCTTAGTAGTACCGAAGCATTAGGTTTAATAAACAACTTTTTCACACACATTTTCTAAAACAGCTCTTCAATTGTAAAGTGGATTTCTACTTGACTTTGTATTTGCCTTGAACTGACATGAGAATTCCAGTGCTTTAAGTACACTGTAAAAATTTTTTTTCTATGTCTTCTGCAATACATAATTTTAGCTGATCCATGATATCATAATATGAAAATAAAATCAACCACAAGAATGCTTAAAATTTTCTTGAACTGTACATCTTTTGCAGAGCAAGAGACCACCTAGGTGTTACTTAAAATATTACAGCCTTATTTTCTCTTTGTATGTTTGCATACATATCTGGTTTTCAACTGCTTGAATATTGGAACACTGAGAAATTACACAATGTGATAAACATTGTATCAAATTATACAGTCTAGTCTAATGATTTGTAACATTTATTGACATTATACTACAGTGTAGAACTTTGTTAGTATAAATATATAGATATATCACCTCATCTAATCAGAGGTGACAGGTACACATAAATGTGATTATCTCAAGTGAGCCAAACATTTAATGACAAACATTTAGTTGCCATTGGAAAGGAGGACTCTGTAGGAGAGATAGAACCACTCACTATCACCCTGCTCATCTATGTACTTTTATATATTTTTTTTCATTTAATTTCCATAATACATATTTAAAAGGACTTACTACTACCTACTTAGCAAACACATGAAACAGAGCCGGTAAATATTACCAGATTCTCTACCTTCCACCTTGTTACAATCAATGTATATGTGACCATAATTTTAATGTTGCAAGAACCCTTGTAGGGATATTTAGTAAATGACTGCTGTAACAGGTTTTTCTGCCTGTCTTAACTTCATTGCTCCCTTTTAACAAACCCAAATAAAATATAGAATAAATATGATATAGATTATAAAGTACTAATTGATTCATTTCCATGGTAGGAATCTTTTGACAGGTCATTCAGAGACTGTACTAATAAACTTGCTGTAGAACCAATTTAGGACAGGATGAAACAAGCTGCCAAATTTACAACACACATCATTTACATTTAATCCACAACTACAATCTCACTTTCATTTCTTCACTGACACCTCAGGGTGCCAGGATAGAATAAAACTACGAGATGTTAAGAGAAATACATTACTATGTGGCATTTGGACCAGAAATAATTCACTTTTTCTATTAAGAACTTCACCCATTCAGGAACAGTACAAGGTTATATAAAGGCAGATTCCAAACATTGATAAATTATGTGTATTTCTCATAACCAGCTGCTTGAGGACAGAGCAAGAAAATGCCTATATAGAATACAAATGCTTTGTGAATCAGCGTCACTGAGGATATTTTAAAGAAATATCAGTGACATGCTTGCTTGTTCTGTTCTAAAATCTTGTATCAAGGTGAAGCCTCTTCAAAATTCTTCACAACGAGTCTTTTCTATGCCTTCCCCAAGTCCCCCTATAAATAATAGATTTCAACTACATCTTAAAAACATCTCTTTGAAAGTGCCCCAGTAAGACAACAGTTGTGTAGTTTCATCACAGCTAATTGCTGAGCTGCTACTTTTCTGCTGAATATATGTAGGTTGTTTCACTACAAATATGTTTGGTTTTTAGTCAAAATACAGTATTGTCACAAGCAGGGATTTAGCTGAAGAACATTAACCTTGTTTTTAATTCATTGTGTCTGATTCGTTGCTTCAGTAAGTCTGTCTTCTGCAGAACTAAATGATTGAGAGATACTAAGTCAAGAATAAAAAGGACCAAAGGATACAAAATTTAATTTAGAAGCACTAACAGACTAATACCTTGCACAAAACCCCCCATCAGATTCCCTGACTAAATGCTGATTACAACTGGTTCGACACAAATAGGGTCTGCACTCCGTTGGCAAAGAATGAGTTTTCTCAAACATGGATCAACACAGCAGATCATAACATCTTCTTTAAAAGTATTTTATGATCCATTTATGCAACTTGAGAGCAATTACAGACAAGTTCTGCCAGCATGGCTACTTTCTATGCACATTATATTCTAATGCCAAAAAAACAATAGAGTTCACTAGAAGGAAATAAACACCATGTGTTTAACAGTATCATATTTCCACAACTAAATCTTGTTTTCTTGTTTGTCATTAATACCATTACTATGTGAATTCTAAGTATTGAATGTAAACAGAAGGAGAAAAGAAAATGAAATAACACATCTATGATAAATTATGATCTCAATTTATCATCCTTCCCCTCCCCTTCAAGAATTATAAGCCACTCAAAAACAGAAGTTCAAAATTGAAATTGCAAAGCATGTTTTCAAACAGCTATTATTAACCAGAGTACATGTTCTGATGAACATGATTTCCATGACTGTCAAGATAAAAGAGGTAAAATAACTGTCATTGTCCTGTTTTCATTTCAGAATTTGAGCAGCATTCAAGGGTCACACCCTGTAGCTGCTTGATCATGTAGAGAAATGGCTTCTGTTTTTGCCCAGTGAGTGTATCTAAAGCACACCAAAGCCAGAAGCCGTGTACTCCTTTCAATACTTTGGTGGAATTAAAATAAATCGTCAATGCTTAGGTTTATCCTGGTTCACAGATAAAAAAGAAGCTGCCAAGAAGTTGCCAGTTATGGTGTATAAAGTGGATGGATGGATGGATGGATGGATGGATGGATGGATGGATGGATGGATGGATGGACGGATGGAAAGTTAAGAGTGTACCATTAAAGCTCTTTGCTCTGGCAAATGACAATGAGCTTCAGAAGGTTTATCAAGACAAATTTTAAATGTAGTAAGGCACAGTTTCCTAGCATTAAGGGCAGTCAAGCAACAGAAAAAAAAAATCTTCTAAAATGGCTGTAAATCTACTTATTGTGCATACAGAGCTAACACCTCTTTTGTCTCTGAAAAGAGTTGTTTATGCCGTGAGATTTGATTCAAGTGACATGGCTTTTAATTTACACGGCTACATAATCAAGGGACGTGCTCTGAATTGTCTACTGTGGAACCTCATCTTCCTTTACGGACTGAGAAAGGAGAGGTAGAGGGGAGAGCAATTGCCTCTTACATTTGGTTTTAAAGACGTGAATATTTGTCCTTTATCCCTGCCTCCTGTGCTGAAAAATGTCTTTCCTGACCTGGAAAAATATTATTTGAGAAATAATGTGGTGATTTAAAAACAGAGAAAAAAAGCCATTTTGTACAGCAGGGAAAATGCCATGTGTGTTTGTTGTAAGCGGCAAAGCCTGTGGATGGACCAGTAGGGACCTGAATAAAACAGCCTTGAAAGCCATTCCACTACTGGTATGTAAGCAGAAATATGGATTAAGAGCCACAGTTCTTATCTCAACAGCATGAAGGAGACTTGCAATCAAGGCTGGTCTCATTTTTGTCACCTGTACTGTCAACCAGCTTTGTGTTCTTGAACATAAAGTGCTTGTGTTTACCTTCATTGTCTCCTCTGGAGTTAAAGGTGCTTATGCACACCAGCTCCAACACCTGCCTGCTGTCTCTGACAGCAAGCTCCTCTGCAATGTTCGGGATGTGCTTCCAGAGGGATTGTCAGGCTCCAGTTCTTCAGTAATCCAAGGAGGATCCATGGATCCTCAAACGACCAAGTGCCTAAGAAGTATAAACTCTTTCGGTGGTTCTCTTTGGGGAAAAAACAGATTTGGATGAGAAAATGCAGACAAATTTCATACGAATCGTTTTCAGGCTGGGTTTTACCTCTCGTGGTACCAAGGACGTACGTGCTCAGGGTGACTCCGAGGCAGAAAAAGACAACTATTGAAACAGTTTATACCTCTTAGGCACTTGGTCCATTGAGGATCTGTGGATCCTGCTTGGAGCCCTGAGGGTCAGGCTGGCTGGTGCTGATAGAGGTTAAGGTCCATGATAAAATACTCAGACTGTGGGGCTGTTTCCATTGAGCACCACTGGGAAGTTCAAAAAAATGCAGATTGATAACGGAAAAGGGAACTGGGAAAAACTCATCTGCTGCTAAGCAAAGTAGTGGAGACAGTGTACATTGAAGCTACTGCCCTGGTGGAAACACTAGATAAGGAGTGAGATTTATTAAGGAAGAAAACCCACAAGTGTTTAAGTAAACAAGGTCAGAACTGCTGGCTGCTGTGTCATACCAGCGCCTGAGTGGCAGCTGGGGGCATGTTTTGCCGGGGGCATGTGGTACACATGGGGAGAGCACAGGAGGAGATGTCAGCATTTCTCTGCCATAGGTACTTATTTTGACCAGGGAGCAGGAAATACTGACATTGGAAATGGGGATGCTAGGGATCTCTGATACGGTGCTGAGAGCTCAAAGTAGCCTTTAGGTTTGTTACCACCCTGAAACAAAACTCTAGTTACTGGTTGCCCAAAGGTGTTTTCCAGAGATTTATTTCTCCATATCCTGCCCACAACCTCCATGGAGCTCAGCAACAGCCTTGCTCACCAGCACATGAGCTGCCAAAAAAAATGGAATAATAAAGGATGCATTATAATTATTCCGATAAATTACTTGGACAGAACACAAAATCTTCCCTAAGTCCATTACCATAGTAAATTTCCCCAGGTGCATTACTGTCATGTTATTTGAGTTTTGAGTATAATTTAGGAGATTTAAGTGTAATTTGAAAAATTTGAGTATAATTTGGGGGATTTAAGGGAGCCATAAGGTTAAGCTGTGGGCTAAGTGAAACTTGCACACAAGTGACAATACTTGAGGAACTTAATCACCACACACCTTCCTCCCAGTGTGTGAGGATGCAGCCAGCACTAGCATCAAGATGAAGAACACCAGCAGAGACATGGTGCAATCCTCAAAAGTCATACAGAATTTTGGGGCGCATTTTCCATCTCCCTCTGCATCCAGAAAGTTTCTGATAAGTTAATGCCTCTGCTATTACTCACTCTAGCATAAAAATGGGGATGTGGGGTATCACCAGGTGTTGTCTGTCCAAGATAATCCACCCACGTCCTTTGCAAATGATTCTTAAGTCACTTCTGAACTGGTTCTTCAGTACATAAAATAATGATGATACTTAGAGGTACTATTCTGACCTTCTCCAAGCACGACACAATTTAGTGAGAGCCCAGAGCAGGAATCCTTAGCTCTGGGCTTATCCTGGACTTATTCTGATTCCTTATCTTTGTGTTTGCAAAACTGAGGTCACTATCCGTTAGAGATGGCTTTTTCCATTCACACTTAACAGCTGTAGAGGAACACAACTCAAAATCACAACAGCCTTCAAAATAGTACAGTTATGCAAAAGAGCCCAATAATACAAAATAAATAACACAGTAAGTCAAAATAAATAGTACAATAATTCAAAATAGCACAATCAATCAAAAATATCCACTATGTAACATCCACTCAATGGCTTCAACACCTCCGGGATTCTGGATCATTCTCTTTTATTCGACTGAATTTTCAGGTTACAAGGTAAGTGACCCCACAGCTTTTATCTGCTATGGGCAGGTTTTAAAGTATGCTCACATTTTTTTTTTCTCATTACTTGCTGCTTTTCCGTCCTTAAGGGCTATTGCCCGCCGTGGGAACACCTGTGGCTGTCCAGACTGCTCTCAGTGTAGAGCAGCTGACTCCAGGCCTTGGGGAGAAAACTGCTTTCATGGTGGTCACCCTAGCTCTTATTGCTAAAAATACTGTGATAAAGGGATGAAAAATTAATATTATGAACTTGAATATTATATATATCTATATAAACACATATATATATAAATTTAATTGATAGTAATGTTAGATTAATGTAAAAATATTTTTTTCAAGGTTACAGAAGTCGTATTTTAACTGTGACACCAAATAAGAGCAACTTGCCTTAAAAACTCCAATCTGAAACACTGGGCATTTCACACATGGGAATTTCAATAAGATCCAATTTGGTGAAAAAAAAGACCAAAAAAAGTCAAAAATTATACAAATTGTTTGTGGTAACTGTCCCTGGAGAACTCAACATGTGGGACATTGGAATCCTAGTGGACCAATCTCTCCATCACATGACAGAGGAAGCAAATGAATTTGAAATCTCCCAGCACACCCTACTTACTTCTTCGCTGTTCTGATTGCCTGGCTAACCCTCAGAGCACCTCCTGATGCAGAATCAGGGGATTGAGCTGACTACCAGCAGGACCAAGAAATCATTTTCACCAGGACTCAGGAGCCATTTTTTGCCAAAGAATGATTGAATTCTTTCTTAATGAGAGCCATCCACTCACGAACCTGTGATGGGTAGCAAGGCCACTGGAGAGGCTGTGCCAGGTTTTGCTGCTGCCCAGAAACATGTAAATAATTAAAAAAAAAAACTCTTTCTTTTTTTTTTTTTTCCCCCAGTAAGCAGCTTGCTTTCCTGGTTAGGAAAATTTAAGTTGGCCTGTGCAATGCCACAGTTTAATTACAGAGAAAACTTCACAGGTGTGGTGTTCCTGCACTGCGGAAAAGCAACAGATCCCACAGAAAAGGAAAGTACTTCTATTTTCCTCAGCAGACAACTGGGTACAGGTGCCTAAAACAAACAAAAAAAAAAATTAAAATTAAAAAATAAAATTAAAAATTAAAAATAATAATAAGTATCTTCTCCTAGCCCAGACCTTAGAACAGAGTTTAAATATATAAGGGACATAATAGTCTATCAGCAGCGCTCTGAGGAAAAGGAAGAGTATAATATGCAAGAAAAAACAGCTTTTAACCTGACAATGTAAAAACCTGAAGAGTGACTGACTGAATGAATGAATGAATGAGTGAGAGGCCAGGATAAATAGACAAGTTTGCTCATCCTAATTATAGCAGTAGATAAACTATTCCGGAGGACTTTTTACAAATGGCATTAAATATCTGTTCCAAGTTTTTATCTCAAAACCTCCTTACTGAATACTCAGCATCTCCATACATAGAAAACCTTTCCCAGGAAATGCTGAAAGACAGATTTTTTCCCTTTCACTAGCTGAAAGAAGGTGTTTATTATGAGAAATATCAGGAAAATGCTTTATCTTGAAAGGTCTTTTATTGTTTATTTCCCATTGCTATGAACTTGAGAATTACTTCCAGGGACACCATACAGCCCACCTCAGAAATTACTGGAGTTATGCCAAAGAATCAGCCTAAAAGTATTAGAATCTAAGCATTTTAGGAAGAAGAAAGCAAGTAGTTTTGTTTTTAAAACTGTTTATCAAGAAGTATGCTGACTTTTTAATAAATTCTCATTTTCGTCAAAGGCCTACTTACAAAATCTACTTAAATTTATCTATGTTGCAGTTTTCTTTAGGAGCCTGTGTGTTTTAGCAATATAATCAAAGCAATCAGTGGAAGAGGAGTCATAGCAGAAGTAGGTTTCTCTCTGTATGCTAGAAATCTGACCAGTTCCCGGTCTGACAAAAATCAAAAATTATATCATATTTGAAATCAAGTTCAATGTTTTTACTAGAATATATTAAATATTTAAACACATGTTTAACAGCTAGTTTATGTGCACATGCACCATAACGTTCTTTTAGCTTCCTTGACAATATTTAACACTCTCTTGGAACACTTTAGCATTGTGAAAATACAGAATTTACTCACAAGCTACAGGGCACAGCTATTGGTCATAGTTCATGGTTCTCTACACAGTCTACAAGTGCAATTATGTCCTGATTTTCATTACAGTATTACATGTATTTTTCAGAAGAATTGACTCCTTTCCCAGATGTCTATTCTTATATCTGCCAACAATGAAAATAGGGATTGGAGGCTGGATAATCTCTCCTTTCCAATGCTATAAATCCCATTAGTGAAACAACTTTGAAGAAAAGAACTGTTCACTGATGTGAGCTTAAGCTGGGGAGAATAAATGACGACACAGACATCACTACCCTGTGCAATAAAACAGCAGTATTTGTAGATGATTCAGAAAATCCACAAGCTGATCTGCATTTTTGGATCTATCAGCTAAGTCTGATGGCCTCAAACTAATAACAAAGACATTTTATATTTTGTCATATAACTATTGTTTCAAAGAATCCTTATAATAACTTATAAGTCCTAGCCCAATTATCACTTTGACACATCAATGAAATAGAGGATTGTGGACTAATTCCAAAATTTTGGAATCAGCAAAATTTTGGTCACTTGATTTCAGTTTTAATACCATTTAGAACACTACATTTCCCTATTCATGAACGTTTAATTCACTAGAAAATAGTAATCTTCTGTCCTGAGTTGTCACAAATGTCCCTACAAGCTTCCAAATTTTGCTCTTAAAAAGATTGTTTTCTTTAATATATAATTGCAACATAGCACCTCAGATTAAATTATTTTAAGGCTTGTGTTTTGAATTTGGGCTTTTTTTTTTGTTTGATTTTTCATGGAACTTAGTGACCTAAGACATTTTAAAATTCAGGGGAAAAAAAAAAAAAAAATCCTACCATCACCATCACTACCCTCATCTCAGGCAGAATAAAGATTTAAGATATGGTACACCAAAAAAATGAAAAGGTTTTAAGTGGAAGAAATTGCTACTCCACGTTGCCTTCTAGAATATTTATATTGTCCGTTCCATGAATCAGTAAATTCCATAACAATTTAGGAGCCCCTAAAGTCATAACTGAATTGTTTTGAAAGGACTGCTTTCAGTAGAAATTTGCAAAGACAAAGCACCCGAGGTACAATGGAGGAAAGCCAAACACAGATAAAGTTTATTTGCCATCCTATAAACAGTTCTTGCAGGGGAACTACATGTAGTAGCTCTTGGATGAAGAAGGCACCTTCGTTTTTTAATGCGATTTGTTTTTCTTCTAAACAGATGACAAAGCCAAACAAAAGCATGGATATATAAAGTTTTGTCTCCACTGGCCTACTTACACTACCTATTTCAAATGATGAGTTTCTATAAAACTTTATAGTCACACATCTAGAAATCTCTGCTTTTCTGAATCCTACTTTGCTTTCACCTCCCTGCAATTCTAGATTACTCTTTCTCCTTCCTAACCTAACATCAGTGGACGATAACAACTACTGACTGTTGACAGAGAGTTGCTATCATGACTTAATGCTTTCTTAAGGCACGTCTTTTTCTCCATTCCACTTATGCAGAAGATGAATACTGGAATGGGAATGTGGTCAGCAGAGTTTCCTTATTTAGAGCATAAAATGTAAACTAAAAAGTGTTTCACTCACCTTCAGAAGAAAGTAAGCACATCTACTCAACAACTTCAGAACTTATCCATAGACTCCAAACTGACCGAAGTTCTGATGCATATCTCCATCTCTGTGTATGTCCTCTATTTATATGCTTTTTCCTAAGGCTTATTTTCATCAACAGAGCACTTTAACTGTGCAATGAAGAATTACTAAATCCCATGTGTCATTCTCTAGGCCACTGCACACAAAAATTAACAGCATAAAGCAACAGTTGTTGGGTAGGTGTCTAGAGGCAGGGTGGTTGAAATGAATATCATGATTAATCAATTCTAGAGGGGTGTATTGTCCTGTGGCAGAATCTTTCCTTGAACCACTCTACTCCAACTGTTTGATTCAGCTTAAACCAAAGGTCTCATGCTGGGTGGTAAAGTAGTTTCTTCATATCTTGTGAAAAGAAAAATCAGATTTTGTTATGACATTCTAGATTTTCACAACCTGTAGTATTCATAATTTAGTATAAAAGTTCTTTCAGGTTGGTGATACTCTTCCATACGTGCTGTTTTATAGTTCTTGCTTCCTGTCCTATCAATGTTTAACATCGAAAGAAAACTTAAGTTTGCTAAAGAACAACACTGATTTTATTAGCAGATCATATTAACAGCCAATAAAATTGATTTCAGCTTCATCTAGATAAAATTTAATCAAACTGGGCTTTTCTCAAAACTAAAATAGCTAGAAGAGTTTGCATGCATGCACCAGCTCTAACAGTGCTTTCACTGGGGAAATAGAGACATAATAAGAGAAGGAAATCTTGAAATGGGATGAGATAATTTCTTAACTT
Source organism: Eulacestoma nigropectus (assembly GCA_013397775.1). Classification (NCBI taxonomy): domain Eukaryota; kingdom Metazoa; phylum Chordata; class Aves; order Passeriformes; genus Eulacestoma; species Eulacestoma nigropectus. The sequence continues at coordinate 307,033 of VZTE01000834.1, read as the reverse complement.
TACATCTGAAAGTGATGCCTTAAGAGGCCTCCTAAAAACAGAGACTAGACAGGAGTAAGGGAATAAAGGTAGGTATTTATTTGAAAGGCCTTCAAAGGCACCCCCTGGGGAGCCAGAGGCTATTGCCAAGATGAACTGCAAGATGGACCCCAGGTCATGAGCTCTTCACACCTTTATAGGTTTGGTTCATTTGCATATCAGGGTTAACGCTCCAATTAAAGCTTCAGTTAATGATGTAGTTCCCCTCAGCTTGCCCCCCCCCCCGCCTGAGAGTCTTTGGTTTACACATTTTGGGCCTAGGATGGTCTGAGTGTCCTTGGAGAGCAGGCCTGGCGAGGCTTTGTTATGTCTACCTAGCAGGAGAGAGCAGAAATTAACAGGCTACAAGAAACCTCAGAGTTACACACTAAGCAGTACAGGGCTTAAAAAATATAAAAGTTAAAACCTAAGGCATCAAAAGGTTTTATTGTGGGTCTGACATAGAATTAGATCCAGCAACTTAAACTCACCATCTAGGAAATTTCCTGCTCTGGTTAGACTGTAACTTCCATTTACCATCTAGTGAAGTTTTACCATTTTACGGTGAGAATGCAGTTCCTTGAAGGTTAATAATACTCCAGTGCTCTCCCAGACTTTACTCTTGTCATCAAAAATTTGTGTAAATGCTGGGAAAAGACTTCTGGAGCACTTTAATAAAATGAGCATTGGTAAATACTTTCAGCAACACATTTCGGGAGCAAAGATGACACTAAATCATGGCAAGAAAATTGAGAAAAAGAAAATTCAAAATGTAGCTGCAATAACTCAGTCAGTAATCATAATAATGCTAAATGGAATCTTACACAGCATTGTGGTCACAAGACCGCTGGTTTGATGTGTGAAATCAACATTCAGAATCACTTTTTGCTCAGCTTACTCAGTTGACATTCACAAACGCTTCCCAATGTAGTGAAAAGAAGACTTTGCCTGACCTCCCAGACTAGACAGAAAACCAGCTACATTTTTCCTCACCTGAAGACCATAGTTTTCAAGTGAATGGAAATTACCATGCAATCCCATTTATTATTCCAGGTACAGGAAAAAACTCAGAAGCTGTTATTCAATGAAAATATTTCCCTCAACAGATACAAAGTACTTTCATAGCTTCTACTTAAGTATATCCACTTAAGAGCACTTAAAGCTCATTGAATAACATTACATTGAAGTCCCTGATCTGTGCTTCATCAGTACTAGGAAAGAGGAGGGAAATCAGAGATGTTAATTTTTTATAAAGTCACCAATATTTTCATCATCGATAGTACCAGGTTACTACAAAGTATTTTAAAAGCTACACGCAAAAACAAGTCAGCTCCCACAAATGTGTCCAAATTCAAAGTATTAGCCATATTGCCTTTGGTGAAAAAAATCTATACCTCAAAATCTTAGCAATATTGGGATTAGAGAAAAGACACCTCAATATTCCCATGAACTCTGGAAACTTCCCCACATAGCTGGAGTTCAACAGATTTTCCAGCAGAGTGCAAGACCTATTTACTCAAAAGCCTTTTGACTACTATTACCAGTCTGTTTGGGTTTTTTTTGTATTAACAATTATTTCTTCTATAAGAGGGAAACGAGAGAAAATATGAATCTGTAAATAAATAACCACAAAATATATAAGGATACTTAAGATAATATGCAGAGCAATTTATTTTGATTACACCAAATACCATCATAATGGCATATCTTATTTAGTTAACTGGCACATCTGGAATATTCTGAACTGAAGATTTTTCCGATAGGAATCAGCTTTTCCACTACATAACTTCTAGGATTGTTTGAGCTTCAGATTACAATTTGATGGCTAAATCAAAAAATCCCATAATCAATACATTATATTGGTATGATGTCGTTCTGGTTTCATCTGGGAGAGAACACTATACCAGCTACTAGGAAGAAAATCGAGTCTGAGAGGGACCGATATACATTCCTCAACATATGTCAGAAATGAGATGAAGAAAACTCCTGTAAAAAAACTGTGTTGCCCTGTCCCCAGAGAGGCTTCACCTGGCAGCCAATCAGGGCAGAGAAAACCTCCATGATTAGACTGTGAGTAGCTCCTCCCCCCTTGCTGCACACACACACACACGCGCGCGCGCGCGCGCATGCGCTCACGCGCTTGCTGGTGAACGGAAGTACCCAGATTCCCGCAAAAAATGCCCGCCAAAAACGGGCCCGTGAAGCCGGGTTGGGGGAGGAGTTTGGGGGCACATAAAAGCAGCTAGCCGCAACACCACAAGGTCTTTTGTCTTTTTGCTTTGGGTTGCTTGGAGGGTCAGCTTGGCCCCTTCTGCTCCCGCCTTTGCGCCCTCTTCCCTGTGGTCCTGTTTCCCTGCCCGCACCCAGCTTCCAGCCACCGTCTGCAGCTTGTCATCAGAGGCACGCTGCCACTGCCACTTGGAAATCGCGCCCAGCCTGCCACGGAAGCTACACAAACGCACCGCGGTCCGCAACACGCACGCTCCATCTGCCAAACCAGTGCTGACAGATAGCCGGGGTTCTGTGGTAACGCTGTCCCCTGTCTTCTCTTTCTTTCCCTCTCCCTCTCTTTTCTCTCTCTCTGCTCCTTTTTCCTGTTTACCCCCTCCCTCCTTTTTAATAAGAACACTTAGTTTTTTTATTTCAATAAACGGTTCCCAGATATAATATTGCTGTGTTTGTGCTTGATTTTTTGTCAGAAAAATCAAAATAATCTTTCCCAGCTCCCCCTTTTATAGTGGCACCGGACACAGCCAAATCCAGAACATATTTTTAAATATGTTTGAAGATTAGAACATTTTCAGAACTCACTAATAATGAGGAAATTTAGAACATATTCTAGAGAAAAGGAATTGGTATGTTCTAATTCTTAAAGTTAGTTACAGAAATCCTTTTACTTCAAGAGGATAAGATCAACATATTTCTCGTTGATGCAGTCACTTATCTCTTGGTCAGTTTTCAAATTTAAAAAAAAATCAACACAAATCACAAATAACTATTTAATGTGACAGATTTTATATGAGGGGCCTTATATGCCTAGAAAAGATTTTACTTATACATATTTATTTTCTCTAGATGAAATTGTTGTTCCACTCTCCACAATTTTTTCCAGAGAGGCTTGGTTAGTTTTATTTCAGAAAAACAAAATCCTCATGTAACTAAATTCTTAGATCACAGAGATGCCAATACCCTACACTTTTCCTTTTGAAGAGGTTTCTACAATAAATGAAAGGAATTTGTAGTCATCTTGCTTATGTAAATTCACTCTATAAAAACCCAGGCAACATTCTCACTAATCTGAAATTTTCTCAGTGTAAATTTGCTCAGCATTGGGCTTTGGTTTTTTGGGTTTTTTTTTTCAGTAATTCACACTAGAATTTTGTGAAAATAGAAAAATGTCAACATTTTATTGTACGAGGCTACGAGGCTGCTTGGACAAACAAATCAGTACATCTTGCATTGTCAGTCTTTTAGTCTGTTGAATACTTTACATGGTCATTTGTTCATATAAACCACATACCCAAGGTCTTCTCAAGCACAACCTAGGTTTCATTGTATTCCAGAAGCCAAATCCCCTGAATAAACAAGTTTGCAAGCATATAATGCTTGGTTTCATTTTTCCCCCACTCTGATGGAATAGTTCTCAAAAGGGATAATTTGAAGACAGATGTAATCCCAATTTCTTCAAACCGTATGAACCATCAAAAGTTACTTAGTTAGTTCCCTAAAATTGATTAAGGTGGCTGAAATATATGATGTTGAATTTTATTTACAATAAAATTTGTATTCAGGAGCATGAATCAAAGTACTTCATTTGTCAGTGTCATTATCTCCAGCCTTCTCCACTAGAAAATGAAATCTATCAGACCTTGCTCATAAGTACAAAGAAGATAAAGTGATACCCAGAAATTTGTAATTTTTTATCTTTGTCAAGCATTTCTGATTTCATAAATCCTGTATAGTTAACTTTTCAAATATACACTGGGCATTATAAAATGTTCAGACAACTCATTTTAAGTTCTGTTTTATCCTGTTCTGTAGTCAAAAAGAGATTCCTCAAAAATTTAAAATGCATTTTCTTAACCTTATAAGGTATCATATTCAGACTGGAACCCATCAGACATATAGTCTGAAAGGGATAAGTATCTTGTGTATAGTCTACATGTTCCAGCTCATGAATATCTGCTTGAGACACTTCTTTCCTTTCTCAGTCTTTCAGGTACTAAAGCATTTACAGTCAAAGTATCATGAGGAGAAAGCAGGAAAGGGAAATTCTGTTAACGCTGAAAAAACAAAGATATTCTGGCTTTAGCCTTTCACTCTCCATAGTAGTTAGCATGCAGAACAGATACTAACTGTCAAATATACCAAAAAGAACATAATGAAATCCCAACTGAGTTGTCAAACTCCTAGGAAATGGATGTATATACATGGTTAAATTTTTACGAGATTTCTGAAAATAATATATATTTACGGAATATGCCACAAACCATTATTATATATTTTGATTCTATAGACCACAAAGTCTTATTTGCTCAAGATGAAGCAAGGCCTGCACAAAACCAAAATCAAATATACAAATAAAAAGATAAATAATATATCAATTAGAGTTGCTTGTGGAGAATATTTAACCAAGGTTGTCTTCTGTTTAAACAGAAACAGAAAATCCACATGAAACACTAAATCCAGCAAAATCAAAACACTGCTTTTTCTTTCAAAACTATGTATTTTCCTTGGAAATTCAATAAAACATTTGATCTTTGTCCCTTCAAGAGGGAAAATAACTTCTCTCAGTTTTCGTAAATTAAAAAGAACCTTAATCAATGACAGTGGAATCAATTGCCTCCTCAACAAGTTTGCACACACCTGAGTGGTGCAGTTGACACACCTGAAGGATGGAATGCAATTTAGAGGGACCTGGACAAGCTGCAGAAGTGAGTCCATGGGAACCTCATGAGGTTCAACAAGACCAAGTGCAAGGTCCTACACTTGGATTGGGTCAACCCCGAGTACCAATACAGGCTAGGGGATGAAGGACTAAAAAGCAGACCTGAGGAGAAACAACTAGGGGTACTAACAAATGAGAAGCTGGATAAAACCCCACAATGTGCACTTGGAGCCCAGAAAGCCATGTCTTGGGCTGCATCAAAAGCAGTGTGGCCAGAAGGGCAAGGGAGGGGATTCTGCCCCTCTAGTCCACTCTCATGAGACCCTCCCGGAATACTGAAGAGAAAGCTCCAGAGAGACCTCATTGTGATCTTTCAATTCTTGCAGGGGACCTATAAGAAAGATTTTTATCATGGCCTGTTGCAACAGGACAAGGGATAATTTTTTAAACTGAAGGAGGATCAATTTAGACTACATATAAGGAAAAATTTGTTTATTATGAGGGTGGTAAGATACAGAAGCAGGTTGCCCAGAGAGGTGTTTGGTGCCTCATCTCTTGAAATATTCAAGGTCAGGTCAGACAGAGCTATGAGTAACCTGATCTAGTGGAAGGTGTCCCTGCCAATTGCAGGGGATTTCGACTAGATAACCATTATAAGTCTCTTCCAATTCAAACTATTTTATGATTCTAATTATCCACAAGCCAAACAACTAATCTTCAAACTACTTGTCAACCCTGTCTGCTACGGGAAGTTCCAGGGACTGGACGACTCAGTCTTCTCTTCCCTCTTTCTTTCCTCCTGAAGCAGAACTCATGTCTCAGATGCATCATGGCAGCCTTTATGCATGCACTAGTCACCATCCGATCTTACATTTGGTCTCTTCCATAATAAGGAGAAGAGTGTTTGAATACAACATGCATGTGAGCTTATATGCATCCTTGAACACAGAAATTTTATGTGGCATTTCTATGCCCATTATTTTCATATATAAAAGCTTCTGGAATATTTGTTATGGCACTGTGATTAAGAATGATGCAATCGGTGTTCCCTTACTCTCACACTTAAAAATATGACATAAATAAAAACACATTAACTTCCATTAATTTTATAGACTGATATTAAAAAAGCAGTTGTCTGAGGAGCAATAACTACTGAAAATAGGCCAAGGTCTTCAAAGGACTAATATCATAAGAAATCAGCAAAATATTGCCTTTTTGCTGTCTGTGCTCAAAACTAAGAGTATTTGTTTTCCAGCTTAAAAATCCTGCTTAAAGTCTACAAAATAATTCAAATGCTAGAAAATTTATTTGCTTAAAGAAACAAAAGAAAAAATGACAGAAGTAGTCAAGTTCAGTTGAACTGTGAAATATGACAGTATTAAAGTTTGAAGACATTTGTCTTTAAACTGTAGTTTTCTTCCAAATAACATGTAGCCTAACCTGCCAAAATTAAAGGTTTGTCAGATGTTAGTTCACTTGCTGTAATACAAGAAAAGGTCAGAAAGCAAACTGAAAAAAGAGTCTAGACAGCTTTAACCTCAAGGCTTTACTTTATTCCAAGAGACAGGGTTATCAGTCATATTATTTCCTATAAAAAGGAAAAGAACCAATA